>LZPO01088174.1:19574-30573 GCA_001675575.1 Neotoma lepida | reverse complement strand
ATATATTCTTTCTCCTAGCAACTATCAGTTGCCAATAGCTACTCTAAGGGTGGGATTTTATGTTCTTCTCCCATTTGCATACTGTAATTTGGTCTGGTTTAAGTTTATATAGATCTGGTTTATGCTGTCATGACAACTCTGAGTTCNTATCTTTAGCTATCATATTGTGGCCACAAAAGATCTTTGTATTTATGCACTTTCACTGGCTCTTATACTCTTTTCAAACCCTTTTCCTGTATGATCCCTAAGCNGTGATAGGAGGGGAGTGGGATGTAAATGTTTCCTATAGGTCTAAGCNTCCGGTGCTCTTTCATTTTCCTATTCTCTTCACCTGGAACAGTTGTGGATCTCTGTGTTAATCAAGCTTCTCTTATGAAGTTGACAGATACATTGATCTATGGGCACAATGATAAGTCAGTATGAGTCAGTTTAATATTATATCCATTTAGCAGAATAGTAGTAGGTTCTCCCCTATAGAACATAATCTGTCTACCCATAGGTTCCTGGCCTTATAATTGTACCANGTATAGGTTTCATCTTGTAGAGTAGACCTTAAATTCAACCATAAAGTGCTGGTTATCCACTTGATGTTCATGACATTATTGTCCAGTCAACATTTTTTGCCAGGTGATTCATTATTGTTGACGTTCAAAGCATTCGTAGACATATAATACTGAAAATTGCTCTTCTTTTTTTCTTTTTTGGTAGTATGTGTTGCACCTTCCAGTACTATTAAAGTTTTATAGTAAGGCTGACTCTTTCAAGTCAGTACCAGTTTGATTTCTCCATTTTCTGGAATTCAAGCACATTTTAATTTTTTAAATAAAGATATTTATTTGTGTATATAGGTGCTTATTTGTGTGCATGCGAGTTCTTGTGTGTGCACATGTGCCTATGAAGTCCAGAAGACAACTTTGAGTGTCATCCTCAAAAGCACCNCCTATCACCTTTGAGATAGGTTCTCTTATTGTCCTGGAGCTCTGCAATTAGACTAAGGATCCTAATTAGACAGGGATCCTCCTTTCTCTGATTCCCAGCCCTACCACACCCAACAATTTTTAAATTTATTTTACATCCTGACCCCAGTTTTCCTTCCATCAGTCTTCCAAGGAGTGAGCCTCCATATCATATTTAATATCATGATTCATCTACAGTTAAATCCAATTCAAACATCAAAAATTATAGAGATGGGATTTTGTAGATGATAAGTGTTATATAAAATGACAATTTGCAGATAAAACTATGAAGATGAGAAATCTCTCTCTCACACATACACAGAGCAGGGGGGAGAGGGAGAGGGGAATGGAAAGAGGGAGAGAGAGAGAGAAAGAAAACAATCTCTCCAGAGTCAATTGATTTCTGAAATTCTCTTGATTTTCNTATCTATCAAAGTTGACTTACAATGAAAGTTCATAGTCAGACTACAAGTTTCTCCATTAAAAGGAGGGTATTATAAAGAATTAAATAAGACCATTCACAAGGATTGAATAGAAGTTTAGGCCAGAGCAGTATAACTAAGAGAACGCTAGTGCTAAAAGCAGTGGAGTTATATGAGCTACTTGTACTGTTGTAAACTATCAAGAAACAGAAGTTTAGGCATGCTATCTCAACAGCAAGATGTTCTATGAAGACAAACCAAGATGTTCTCTTAGGGAGTTAGGTAAGCAGACAGGACATGAGGGTAGCTTTTGGGATGTCACATTCAGTATAATAACTGACCATTTACTCTGTTGGATAGTTCATCTTTGGCTTTGCCATTTAATACATATGTTAGATAAACAAATTTTNCCTTGTGAACTCAATATTATTGTTCCTTTATTTTAACTAAAATAAAACACTGAGGCTTAGAGAAATTGGATTTCAGAAAAATTTAGAATTTTGTAATAGAACTCAGAGAATCAGAATTCTTGGTTCAATTCCCTTTTTTATTACATTTCCCTTAACTGATAGGATTTGTATGTTTCCTAATGTGTGTCTGTGACAAATGATCAGAAAGCAGCAAGCTAAAGAATTCTTCCTCAGTCTCCCAAAACACTGTGCTACAGAAAAACACAGCTCAGGATATATGTAGGATGAATTTAAATAAATAGAAAATTATCAACATATTCTGAATTTGTTTATAATTGAATCCTGACATTCCCATCAATGATCATCATTTGGCAAGAAATTTGGGTGTCTGACTAGAGGGAAGTGTCTTAGGATTTCTTTTGCTGTGAAGAGACACCATGACCACCACACTCTTATAAGGAAAACATTTAATTGAGGTGGCTTGCTTCAGTTTCAGAGGTTCAGTCCATTATANTCATGGCAGGGAGCAGGCAGACATGGTGTTCACTACATCTTGATCATATGGCAACAGGAAGTGAACTAAATATCACACTGAGCAAAGCTTGAACAAAAAAGACCTCAAAACCCGCCCACACAGTGACACACTTCCCCAATACAGCCATACCTCCTCATAGTGCCACTCCTGTTGGGGGCCATTTTCTTTCAAACCACCACAAGGAGGTTCCACATACTCATGATAAATGGGAATACAAATGTAGTTTATATTGACTGCAAGTTAATTAAAAGTGATAAAGTGACGTTTGCCACTCTAGCAGTCTATCGATGGGATTCTTCATAAGATCTCACTGCTCTACTACCTGAATGACAGGCCATGAATAATGTGACTGAAAATCACTGATGAATTTATATTTTTAGTCGTGACTCATACATGCCGCACAACTACGGCACTTTTTCTTTATTTTCTATTAGATGTGTATATATAGCTAGTGAGCAATAAGAATTGAGATGATTTTTAACATGGTTTCATATATTTAGCTGAGCTCTCAGTGTTTAGTCCACATATGTTAGAGTGCAAACTATGGAATTCTTGTTATAATATGGGCATTTATCATTTTGATGATAATTTATCTTATAATTCAGAATTGGTATGTTGATAGTTAATGTCAGACAGTAACAGTAGATCCAAATANTTCTTGGTAGTCTTTTGTTTTTAAACAGGTTCAGACTATCTGGTTTTGCTACATAATATGTTTCAAAGCAGAAAATATGACAATACAAATATAATCGTTAACATTAAATCTCCTGATGAGAGCAAAGATTGTACAACATATTGACAATAAGGCAGTATATACTTTTCATTTAATATGTAAAGCCTCTTGCCAAGCTTATTTCTAACAATTCTTCCATTTTGTATATAAACACAAATCTAAAGGTATTTATCTTACTACAATATATATTCTCTGGATTTTTTTTCTATAATAAAGTGACAGACTTTTGATTGGATTTCATGGAGATTTAAATAAACATATTATCAATGTACATTTAGGTGCATATAGTTAATAAAATTACAATTAAATATTTAATGTTTGAGTTTGCACATATAGCCGTATATAACATAAACACATTTTCATCAATAGTAAATTAAATATATTTTTATGGTTACATAGGTTATTTTAGTTAGTGGTATAATTATCTTACCAAAACTCTATGATATTCACACAAAGAAAGAAAAAAAAATCACATACAACCCAATGTTCAGAATGTGTCTTCAACACCAAAGTGGCACGTGAAACTCAAACATACTTGAAAGTACAGTCTCTTCCTGTCCCCACCTCTGCTTACATCAGCCCACATAGCATATTTTCTGTCTTTGGAGATGATGTCCATAGGCAGAGAATAAGCTGACATATAAAGGCAGAACTTGTCCGTATTGANAAGAAAATGAAACAAGTACAAAAAATACTGAATAAGGAAGAACACATAAATATTTTAAGAACTATGTATTGTTTATTAGTTATTTTTATACTACTCTGTTTTCTTTAGAATTAAATTTTTCCATAATAATACCCCTTGTTAAGCCGGGCGGTGGTGGCACACTCCTTTAATCCCAGCACTTGGGAGGCAGAGGCAGGNGGATCTCTGTGAGTTCGAGGCCAGCCTGGGCTACCGAGTAAGTTTCAGGAAAGGCGCCACCAAAGTTACACAGTTAAACCCTGTCTCAAAAAACCAAAAAACAACAACAACAACAACAACAAAAATACTCCTTGTTAGTCATCTAATAGGGAGGTTTTATTTCTGTTATTATTGGCAGTGTTCTAGAGATTAAACTTTAGTTACTTTCAGGTACCTTGAACTTTAGATCCAAATAACTAACATTCCTTGCAGACAAATGTAATCTCAGTGGGGGAAAATAATGAAATTGGGAAATATTTTGTATAAAATTCAANTATTCTACAATAGACTATAAAACTCAGTGTTTTAGGAAGTATTATCTTGTTTCACACCCTTAGTATGTCCCTGATGTAGTAAGTATGCAACCTTGATTATTTCATTCGTCTGTCCTTCAGATTCTTCATCTTCAAGATGTGTATAAGAGACAGCCCTTAGTATGTCCCTGATGTAGTAAGTATGCAACCTTGATTATTTCATTCGTCTGTCCTTCAGATTCTTCATCTTCAAAAGTAATATATGAGTACATGTTTATCTTGACTAGTGATTTGTGATAGCTTAATACTAATTGAAAGCTGGTTAATTATAATGATGAAATTAAATTCTAAAATATACAAATGAGGATGNAACATCTGACATGTTATAAACACTAAANTNTAGTTATTATTAAACTTCAATATTGGGATTATGAAATCACAATTGACAGTAACAATGACAAGTTATACAGTGGATTACATGCAAGAGACAAAAGGGATGCTGGTGGTCTTTCTTAACAATACATATGTAGCTCTCCTTATGCAATTCTGCAATGTTAACTTTGAATTATTATTATAAATTTTTTACCCATGTTGAGTTTGTATAAAAGGACAAGTATTTTCTCTCAATTTTTAAAAATAAAATAATGAAGCATGAAGCCTTTAAGTTGTTTACCACTNGAAAATCTTCAGAAAGCTCTCTACAGAATTTTGCATTCAAGTATTTGTGTTCATTGAGGTGATTTATGTACTCAACTCATTAAAGTATTTTAAAAGGATCTTCACCAAGGTTAGCATTAGACAAGGAAATTAATTCAGTGAAGAGAATATAAATAGAATACTGTAATCACAAAAATAATAGAAATCAGCTCTTTCTTATCCAATGTAAACTTATTTCAAAGAAAGAAAAATGAACCAGCTTCTGTAATTACATTTTTATTGTGTTTTTCGTTTATACCATATTCGTCTGGCAGGTAAGCTTGTAATTACAGAAATCTGTACCTTATGTATTTAAATTAAAGTCAAATGGACCTAAACTTGAAGGATTTTTCTCTGCTCAATAACTGAACAAAAATAAAATACACNATAAATCTTGTTCTTAAGAAAACATTAGAAGTTTCAGATAGGTTGAAATTATTTCTATACTTCAAAAAAATGTGAGAGTAAAGGAAAAAACAATTTTGATTAAATGACAGTATTTTATTAAATATTGCTTTATAAAAGTTATTAAATTGAATTTTTAAAACAATCGTAAAGGCATGTATGTTAAGGCTCTTAATTTTATTACATAAAAGAATTTAGAACAATAAATTTTATTAGCTGCTATCAAAGGCTGATGGAAAAGAGATCTAATTTCTGTTCTGTGATGAATCAGTAGCATGAGACTCTCACTCAGGCCATCATTGTTATTGGCCTATTGCTGTGGAATGTCTTTCTGTATGCTATGACCTTCCTTTTTGATTAGACAGAAAAAGGGAAGTGCTATGAGATGTGTTTTTATATGCTGTGAATATGAATATGTATTGCTTCCATTGGCTAATAAATGAAGCTTCATTAGCCTATGGCAGGGCAGGATGGAGCCAGGTGGGAAAATCCAAGAGAGATAGTGGGAGAAGAAAGGAGAGTGAGGGGAGATGTCAAACCACTGTCCAAGGGGAAACATGTAACGGGATGCACATAAAGCCATGGAACATGTGGCAATACATAGATTCATAGTTATGTNTTGAGTTAAGTTATAAGAGCTAGCTAGTAAGAAGCCTGAGCCATAGGCCATATAATTTGCAATTAATATTAAGCCTCTGACTGATTCTTTTATAAGCAGCTGCAGGACCTTGGGGCTTGGCAGGACCNGAGAAACACAGGACCTCCAGGCAGGGTGGGACNGGAGAAACTTACAGCTACAGCCTATAGTCTCTGAAAACTTTATCATTCATTTCTTGCTCAAAACTTATTCTTCTCTGCTTAAAGCACTGATCACAGTTTTTATCCTATGCTCCTCTCTTGTGTACAGAGAAATAAATGTTTTTCTTGTTCTAAAATTCAAAATGTTTTTAATCATATTCTATTTTAATTTGGGTCAGACCAGACCAAAAGATAATCACANCTTTTTTCNTCAGAATAATACAATGTAGAAACAGCTTAGATCATCCAAATGATGATCAAGGGTGGGGGCAAAAAATGAAAAATTATTCAAACAAAGTGGGGATCCTANTAGTTGAGGGGAATGTAAATATGCTGCCACATTGGTAGATAGGAAAAAAAAGAGACACTACAGTGTCAAATCTCTGTTTAGTAAAGGGGAAAACTAATCTTTGATGAAATGTAGCAATTGAATAACGCCTCTCCAAAATTGAGGTCCAGCTATGCAGCAATTCTTTTGAAAAGTTCAAGTCCATTCTAAAGACTGGTTTTATGCACTATCATGAACAGTTCCTGCCACAGCACAGTATAAGATCACCATCTTCCCAAGATGTTATTACTACAATCTGCACCTAAATATGACCTGGTATATGACTTTTCTGGAGAGACATGAAGAATGCTTACAAACCCAAGACAGAGCANAAAATATGGGCTAAATAAATGTTCTAATCAATTTTAGATTTTAGATTAGTGAATCAATANGTGCATTGGTGTCAATCACGGTATCATCAGTGAGGGCTTACTTATGGGAAACCAGTAAAGCACAGGCAGCTGAAATACTAAAATGTTCACTCANGGATGAGTGATAACCAATAACATTTGCAAGACTGGAGATTCCTGAACATCTTTCAGACCTTGGTCAGCTAGAGAGTTCCTTCCTCTAGCAAATACTACTGCTTATAACAATGAGCATGGGATTAAGAAATCTTGTAGCTTTCTGAGAATTTCGACCTTTTTAACTTTAGAACCTCATTGAGTCTTACAGGTCTTGCACATTCTTTCTGCCAGCTTTTATGTGGTTTTCAATTAGACATTAGGGGAGTAATATGGATGTCTCATTTTCCTTCATTCTTTGATGAATTTGAACCACTTTGTCTCTGCAACAGAGATTTATAACTCAAGACATTAGCCAATAATGAGTCTCAGTAGTAGCCATTGCCCACTACAAAAATAATTTTCACTCCTTGAATGAGTCTTAAAGTACCAGTTATCAATGTGCAGAAACTAAATGTGTAGAAAGCAGTTNGACAGGCATATCACATCTAATTCACAAAATAAAAACAGTTGCTTCCTGTGGAATTCATTGGCATGTCCAGNCATCACATTTTCCTCATTTTGCTCTGCTTTTAGAGGACTGGATGTGAATACCTTTCTGTGAAGCTAGGGCTCAATTCAATCAGAAAACAATTAGTTGCATCCACAATTGTGATGTCACTATGGCACTAATAGGCACATGTTGGTAGTACAGCACTCATGATTCATGGGAGAATAGTACTGTTGGTGACAGCTCNCTCNTAGTAGCCTATATAGCATGTTTGGGCACAATAAAAGCTAATTGATTACATGCCTAACATTTAAGTCCCTNTTACTTCAGGTTCTGGCCAGGAATGAGTTGCCTTAAGTAATGCAGACTTATCATTTAAATTTGGCATGTAACCAACAGCATGACAGTACCCTTTTGTGTTGTTAGACCTAAACTACTTCCCTCCCAATGGCTCTTAGAGACAGGTTATTACTGACACTGGGATTTTTGCCCAACAAACTTACAGTTCTTGGGAGTGAATCTTTTCCACCTCTCCTTGTTGTCTTTGTTCAATCTGTCTAACTACAGTCTTTGCAGGTTTCCCAGATGCCTTTTCAAATCTGTAGGATTCTCAAGGGTTAACATTAAATTAATGAACCTCTTTTACTCACAATGAGATCTGTCAAAGACCAACAATCTCTACTCAAATCAACTGTTAATTAGTCTTGGGGGACCAGAAGTTAAAGGGATTTAAAAAAAAGTATGATGATCAAATAAATCAGAAAAGAGGCNCCNACTTGTACCAATNTTTACAACACAAGGNTGACATTGGTAGAGCAGCAAGGATGAGTGTCACTATCACATCTAGCCCTCTATGATCCACAATTATTTTCCACAAGACTCTCAGCCTCCCTATCCAGGAGTGTGGTTGCTGCTGCAAGGTTGTTGCACATCTCTCCACTCCTGATAGTCTCAAGGATGTGGTTAACAGTGCTCAGTGTCACTTAGCTTAGTGGGAGAACAGGGTCATTGTTTAGTTGGCTGAATTTTCTATTGGAGCTGGGTTCTACATTCTAAAGCTCCACGACTGCACTGTGGCCTTTGCCTTTCCATTCTGTTACACCTGGAAATAAATATCATAGAGAATATATGACCATATTCTGTCTGATAGAAAATTTGTTTTAACATGATGAGTTTATTCTTATTGACCATTTGTTCCAATTACTACATTATGGGGTCATTTTAATTTCTCTTCATATATCTTGAGTTATATTTTAAAGGGCTGCATGATTCTACTAAAAGTACCCATTTCATTTAAGATTGTGTGCAAATGCCCGAGTTCTTGCCCTTGTTGCTGCTACTGTTGTTACATTACTTCCTGCAAAGAAACACTTGCTACATAGGATTACCTAAAAGAGAGTTACTAAATATCACAGCTGCATCAGATAGTTCCTCCATCTTATTATTCATTGGTCAGGAGTAAACAAGCTAATTGTTTCTAATTTGAATTTGATGTGCTCCTACATAATTAGCAATTAAAGAGTTTCACAAACCTAATGAGTCTCCATCCCTTCATCTGACTGTCTCTTTCACATTTTTGCAGATCAGCATACATACAAAATGATATGTTTTCACTGAGTTGTCTGACCCAACAAGCACTCAACATGTTTTGATCTCATTTCGCTAAAGATTCAGCATTTTGTTACTGGCATATTGCTAATGTGGGGAAATATGCCTATATTCTGCTGACTACTAATTAATCTTGATAATTAAATCATCTCCCAAGCACAATCAAAATCAAATGCAAGAAGGAATGGCTAATAAGGAAAATCTTTATCTGTATAAGTGCTTCTCTTTCAAGAAAGACTTCAGTTGAAGATGTACTTTGAAATAAATGATTGATTTGGTAATTATTGTTTTCAACTAAGAAGAGTAAAAGAAAGGAAATTAATTTGCATATGCATCTTACACAATATGTTTTAATGAGAATTGGATAGTCTAGGAGAATGCTTTTTAATAATGAGAAATCATACCTTTGATGAAACTTCAAATTTCATCAATCTGGTGGTTTAAAACAAAAGCAAATTTTTTCTCATTCCATCCTAGAGCCAATATCTATAACCACCTATATAAGAAGTATTAGATCTTAACAGTTTGATGATGTGTATCTGTGATCCGGAACTTCAAAGATAGAGACAGGAAGATTCTGAGATGAATGCCAGTTTGGATCACATAGAGAGAAACTATCCAGAAAANACTGGAAGAATCCACATTCTCTAAGAGTTTCTAGAGCTCTGGATGCTCCCTGGTCTTTTTGCTTCTAGTGTCACAATTATGCTTTCTGCCTCTGATTTCTCTTGACTTCCTGCATTTTATGATTCTTNAACCTTGCTTTTNACTCTTACATGGATAGCAGTTGGAGGACTGGAGAGTTGAAGGAGATGTTAGGGTGCTATGGAGGTAGGGAAGTAGATGTGTGAGAAAACTTGGGGTTTTCTGATCCACTAGCCTGGTGGAATTTCTGACTTCCAGGTTGAATGAGAGATCTTCTCCCAAAAACTAAGAGCAAAGTGTGACAGAGGAGGATACCAGACATCGGTATTTGGCCTCCACACATGCACTGACACACATCTACACTTATAAGTATATCCACACTCACATAAACAAAACAAAAATGTGCACAGGGTACCCTACACACAGGTAGACACATGAAAGCAGCAAATGGATTGAAGTGTCTCTCTAGTTTGTGTTCAGGGGACGCTCTTCTCATAATCTTAGCTTTATTACGTCTGCAAAGAGCATTTTCCCAAGGTTGTGTTGTTTACTGGAAAACAATGGGAAATATATATATATATGTGTGTGTGTGTATATACATATATATATAAACTATCATTTGTACATGTGCACCTGTGTGTATGTGTCTGTCTGTGTGTGTATATTTGTGAATGTATCTTAGAAAACCCACCATATTTGATTGTTTTAGATTACATTTGCAATGTAAAATCAGCTTGGACTGAAAAGGATTCATCACTTACATGTTTGGCTCAAACAGAAAACCAGGTACCACTAAATTACCATCCTATAGGGAAAACCATTAGGGACAAGAAAAAGTGACAGCACTTTGGAATTTTCAGCCTAAATATTAGATGGGCAAGCAGAGATGGCTTTTTTTTTTTCATTTAGGGCTGAATTTTAATAGACTGTAAGTTGGAATTCTTACATTTAAAACAGAACCTTAAAATTACTGACTAGTTCATTGGTTCAAAATGGTTTTATGGAAATATTAATCTGTAACAAAAACTTGGCATCAAATGCGAAGTCTCCACCGTTTTTGAGCAAAGCATACGAAGGTTCCAGGGACAGGACCAAGAATGAGGGGCTCAGACATTTACAACAACAGGCATTTTCTCTTCCTCTTCTTGACAGGAGTTGGACAGAGAATCGCTTGGATAGCTTCATCAAACACTGTCTTGAGGCCTCGCTGTGTGAGCGCTGAACACTCCAGGTATTTGACAGCACCGATCTCTTTTGCCATGGCTAGCCCCTGCGGGTAGGTGATGGGAGTCAGCTTCTTCTCCTTCAGCTTCTCAATCGTGTCCTTATCATCCCTAAGATCAAGCTTCGT
>LZPO01088173.1:4349-34048 GCA_001675575.1 Neotoma lepida | reverse complement strand
TTTCAGTTTAGCTTTGGTTTTTAACTTTTTAACCTAGTCATTTTTGTGCCTTATCCAAAACATTATTTAATACCTTTCTTTGTTTTCTTTGTTTCTAAACATATCCTCTGTCTTTTAAAATCAGACTTCATTTTATCATGCTTAACTGTCCCATTCTAAGTGTCTCCTTGACTTAATTACATACTATCTGCTGAGTGTTGGAGTCCAAGGTCTGTGCATATTCTTTCTATGTCTTCATTTATTAATTAGTTATACATGAATGAAATGCCTTAAATGATATCCATGGCAGGTTTTCCTAGTTATATGCTCAAATCCATTGAATACTCTAAAATATAATCACACATACTCAGAAACATTTAAGATACACATATCACAGACAACCAAATTTAGACAACAAATTATCTTAAGAAAATCACAAACAACTGTATACTTGTGTTACAATTTTCACTCAGCAATGAAGGGAATTTCATATCAAAGAACTATTTATAAAGTAACTATATCTATCTATAGACAGATTATAGATAAATAAATAGAAAGATGATAGATAGATAGATAGATAGATAGATAGATAGATAGATAATATTTAAATGAGTTATACATGAGAGAGATATAGATGAGAAAGAGAGAAAGACAGACACAGATACAGACTGGTATAGACATATAGATTTGCCCCTTTGGTTTTAATAGTTGAAAAGTGTATAAATTAATAGGGTGATATAAATTACTAGGATGACAAAAACAGAGAAAAGTGATAACTTTAAAAGGTTTTGGATACTTAAAATCAAATTGATATAAAATGCATATCAAGAGAAAGGTGTTTGGCATAGAATGTGTTTACACAGTGAGCCATCTCATAAGCCATTTTAATCAGATATACGATTTGCACACATTTTCTCCCATTCTCTAGATTCTCTCAACATTCTGTTGTTTCCTTCACCGTGGAGAAACTCCTTTTAATTTGATACAATCCCATAATTCATCCCCCTTTTCCCATTTGTCAGCCAATACCATTAAGTAGTTGCCTAAGATATGAATTTCAAATTGACAGCTGTAGTATTGATGCCTGTTCTGGATTCCATACATCTGAATCTTGCCTTCAGTTTGTTGTGGCCACAAACACCACAAGTCCAGGAAATCATTATGCTTGATCACTAATGATATTAAACTTTTATTACCGTTTGGAGTCAAAGGCCATTTCACATTCATGAGGAAAATAATGTGCTTTGAGCTCATCCTCAGTGCTCTGCTACCCTCCCCTAACATCATTTTCATAGTGGCTTTCTCATTGAACACAATGAGGAGTCAGTAAAGAGCTATGATTATTCCTGCAATTATAGCCTCACACTTTTTTCTTTCTTGTCCCTTTATTTTCACATCTCCAGTTCCACTTTACAACATTCTCTTTTTACTGGACAATCACAGTAACTTTTTCATATGTGGAAGCTCCATATTCATCTCTCTAGACATTCAGCTGTCCATACCACAGTTAAAACAGTTTATATATTACAAATGTATATGCATACACAGATAAATGCAGATCTGTAATCATGATCACACATCATACATATGCATAATCTTGTCTCTTAAAATTTTTTAAAAGACTATTTTCCATAGTCTTTTAAAAACTATACATTTTCCATAATATAGTTTCCAAAATCCTTTCTCTATCAACATTCAGGACATAGAGTCAGAACTCTTTGTTTTATTGATATGATTTTTCCTCAGTGGGGATCCTTTAACCAATGAGTTTAAATGAACAACTAAAAGATCATGCTTTATTTCATATCTCAGGTTTCAGTTTTGCACAAGTGTTATATGCTGCTATGACATATTTTTACACCTATTTTGTTCCTCTATTTCAGCATGTCAGGTTCTGTATTTATTTGTTGTTCTTTCAATTTTTTGATCATCTTTAAAATAATCACAGTAAACCTGAATTGAGTTCAGTATCTCCCACAATGTCTACCTCTCCACCAGACAGCACAGGTCAGCAACATACAGACACCTGAGGCCTTACAGAGATGTTCATATTCTCCTCCATATCCCAAGTACACAATTGTTAAACTGCTTAAATTGGGGAAATACTAACTTCATAACTCAATCAACATTGTATGCAAAAGTGCTTCACATCACATGATTCTCTGTAGCCACCTATTGTCACTTTTTTCAGGAATTAAGTGGGACAAAATGTAAATTTTGCAAATTTATTTCTTACTTTACTCTACAGCTTACTTTAGATGAGTAAAACAGACATCTATTGTGAGTTGACATCTATGCATCTTTTTCCAATGAGAAAAATGTTCAGAAACACCATGTGAACTCAGAGAACAAAGGATTACATGTGTAAAATATACTCTTGAACCTGTTGCCTGATCCTTCTGCATTAGATAAGATTAGTAAATGTAACAGCTAATAAAAAGGTAAGATACCTTTAGGATAAATAGATACTTTAAATTTCTTTTACTAAATAATTTTGCTTCTAGATTCTGGAAAAAAATCCAATCTTTTTTCTTTATTATTTTTAACAGTTTCATAAATATATGCAATGTATTATGATTATATTACACTCATTATTGCACTCCAACATCCCACTTTCTTTCTCTCTGAACCTCTTCATCCTAATTAGTTCCACCCCACTTTAATTCCTCTTATTTTCTTCATTACTCACTGACTTTCAGTACTGTTGCTTGTGTGAGTATAGGCAGGGGTTATTCACAAACTCTTAATAGATAAAGTGCTTCTGTATTCAATAGAGCATGTTCATACAGATGTGTCTCACTGCCCAGAAAGTCTAAGTTTTTAAAACATTTTAAATGCCATATTCTGTAGGTCTTTGAAATGTTTGAAGATTACCTATCTATCTGAAATATATCTTTGTATACCTAAAAAACTTAACATGACTCTAAGTTTGACTATTATAGAAGACTAATAATAATTTGTATTTCTTAATTATCCATTTAATTTAAATGAGTTAAACAAACATAATACCTTAAATGAGAGTAGAAATATATACACAGTATAACAAAATTAACTTTAAATTTGTACTAATAAACTAAAATCTATACCAATGTAAAATATTTTAAACAAGTTGCTCTTTAAAAGTAGGTTCAATAATCTACATTTTTATACTATCATATCTATAATATCATCTTTTTTTTCTTTAGAAAAAGATTGCATTTATAATCAACCATCTTTAAATAAAAATAAACATTTATAAACAATATTTTGGGAATGTGGGCATAGCTTCTTTTACTACTTCCTGCTGGATGAGGGTGCTGGAAATCTTATGGGGGTCTGGAGAAAAAAAGAATTATAGTCAAGTCCTGACTGGAGTAGCTGCATTGTCTGAGCCAGTTGCCTTGGAGCTGTTCTGGATGTTGGATCATCTGGGCCTCTCAGGGGGTCTTGGCTGGTCAAACCATATTAGCCTGGAAGCAATGCATAGGTTCTCATTTTTTGTGGAAAAAATAGCAGAACCTCCTTTCCAAAGCCACATATCCTTAGACATAATTTTTGAAGTCAAGATACCTTTAAATATATATCTTGGTTTATCTCAGCAGCCTTTACAATCAAATGTCTTTCTGCAGTTAAAAATCCCAAAAACAAAATGATCCATATTCTCTGTGTAAGATCCATCTTTATATGACTTATTTTTTATGTTACTTTTACTGTCTCTTTAAAGACTTTATTTTTTAAAAGCTATTTTTATATAACTGTCTATATTCATTTTCTTCTCCCTTCCAAGCCTATGTACATTTTTACACATACTATAAACAGTTTAGAGTTTTATTCCATCTGAATATGTCTTCTGTGAATCTATAATTCTTCTCTGATTAGGAAAGATTTTAAACTGCATGGCTAGGACCAACAGCCTTGGCTGCTGACTCTGCCTACCTTAGCTTTTCAACATGGCAGGAGTACCCAGGAGAGTCATGCTTACCCCACCAACTATGGGGTCCATGCTGCCTTCAGGGTAGCATGTAGCTGGCCCATAAACCCTTTTTGTCTGTATAAGTGAAGGCTAAATTTATTATGCAGTGTCCTTCTCAGCTTGGAGTCACCACTGTATATAGCAGCAGGAATCCACGGTGCTGCATTCAAGCCCATACACCGTGAACCTGCCAATACTGTAGCTCACATCCGCAACCATGGCATCTCTGTATCTCAGCCTGCATGAGACATGATGTGGAAAACTGTTCTTAGCTCAATTTTAGAATCTCTTATTAAATTCTCTCAGGTTTCAGGTGGAAACTCTTGCCCCATTTGTAGGAGAATATTTTGTCTTGTCCCACCCGGCTCCCACCAGGCTCCTGTGGCTGCTCAGACCCAGTTAAACACACAGAGGCTTATATTATTTTCAAAGTATGGCCTAATGGCTCAGGCTTCTCATTAGCTAGCTCTCACATCTTAAATTAACCCATTTCTATAAATCTATACTTGCCATGTGGCTTGTGGCCTTTCAGTATTTTTACATCTTGCTTTCCTGGCAGCAGCTGGCAACATCTGCTAACTCAGCCTTTCTCTTCCCAGAATTCTCCTTGTCTGCTTATCATGCCTATACTTCCTGCCTGGCTACTGATCAATCAACATTTTATTTATCAACCAGTCAGAGCAACACATATTCATAGTGTACAGAAAAATATCCCCATCAGAATTGAATATTTGTTCTTTTTATTTCAAAGAGTCATTGATTGCCACTGGGCTGGGAGCTGCTGGAAGAGCAAAGAGCATCTTCAACGATTAGAAAACACACTCAGACTTTGCCTTTTTGCTTCAAGTTAGGAAGGAAACAATTTCTGTGAACTAATGAGAAAATGAGGTCAATGCTGTACATAAATTACAAAGAAGAGAATTACTCTGAAACTATCATATTCCATTTACTATGACAATAATATGAACTGAAGGGTGGTCTTCAGCTCTATTATGTGTGACTATAAAGCTCGATCATACAGGCAAGTCTGGTACCCCATCAGAAAAATATTCACTTCTAACATGAATTGAGAACAGTTTTACTTGCATGTCTCAGCTCATTGTTAATCTGCATTGCCAATAATAATAGCATTCTCAAAACTAAACTTCTTATAATTCTGTTGCATGCACACCTGTCATCTTACCACAGGATTATCACCATCTCCACGATTCAAATTCTCCTATAAGATAATATGTAAATTAATCTAAAGATTATTATAATTGGAAATTAAATCATTTTCCAATGTTTATTATACCTATAGATCTAAAAATACACATATCTTAATTAGTCTATATCAACATCCATTCAATAATTTGATTTTAGATTGGTCACACACACTATTATAACCAAATTCAATTATCTTAATTGAAATCAGATTGGGTAGTTCATTTCTCTAATTTAATATTCTAACTTATTTTAATGCTTTCATGATGATTTCTATATTCTTTTTAAAAAGCATTATGTTTACTTAAATCATGATCTTTAATGTTGCTGGAACATTCAATGCTGCCAAATCTTCCTTACATCATTAATTTTACTGCACTAGACTCACCTCATCCACCAGTGACCTGGAGACTGTTATCCAGTTCTGTGAGCCATGTATGGCCACTTCTCTGAATCTGTAGGCATACTTTTATATGTTAAATGTTGTATAAACAAACTTTCATGAGGAGATATGAACAAATGTCTATTCACTTCACTTGGGGCACTGATGACAAACTAGAGAAAGAATTCCACCCAGATCTTTCTTAGTAAAGTAGTGAGTTTATTGAGGTTTCTTACAGGTGCATAAATGATGGAGGCTTGCTTTACTGCTCTCACCCAGTGTGGATGATGACACAAGAAAGCTACAGCCTTCAAGCTCCTGTACAGCACTAAGATGTTCATTTTTGTTCACATTGTATATGAATACTTGCTACATACCTTTTCTTCTCAACTTTACTTTCTTAAGCCTTCCACAGCACTATGTGTCCACATAAATGCCCCAGCTTATAACTTCTTATGAAGTCAATATGCCTTACCTAACTCATTGTATAGTATGGCCTACTTTGCTATTGTGCTACAAGTTTGAAAGTAGGATCCAAAGGATTAAATGAAAGAAGTGAAGTGCTAGGCATTGAAATCCCGGGGATAAGATTCCTGACTCTGAACAAAACAAGATCTGAACAATGACAACACCAATAGAAATTCTAACACAAAAGGGGTAAATCTCACAGGGTTCCATCCATAGACAAAAAAACTACAGCAACTAATAATTGCTGAGAGAGGGAGAAAGAATTAATCTCTCCCAGGGATGAGCTTCTTAATTTTTTATCCAATACAAAGCTGTCAATCATGAAATCATACTTATGAACAACACCAAATTGACTCAGCAGGTTTCATTCATAAATGCATTAGTAGCTATGTATAACAATAATAAGAAAAAAAGACAGCATCAATATGATGAGTGGGGAAAGCATAGGACAGGTTAGGAAATATGAAAATGGGAAGAACTAGACTGTCAGTCCAGGAAGGCAAGGGAAAAATGATGTAAATATATTTTATTTAAAACAATAATTATAAACTTAATGAGATTGAAACAAAGATTAAAGTGTCCTATGCTATATGCTGAAGTCAGGGCATGGACAGAGTGTGATGAATACGTAAAGGAGCATGTTCCATCCTGGATGGTTCCATTACTTCGTGAAGCTGGCAATGTGTAAAGCTAGACTGCACACCCTGTTAAATTGATGTCATGAAGGAGGAATCTTCTTTTGGAAAAAGAGACATTAATATTCTCTATTCCTCATTTTTATAGGACTCGTGAAGTGCTTATATATATTCACTAAGAATGTTATTAATTATGACAAGATGATAACTCATAATTTACCACTCATTTTCTTCCACAAGATAAATATCTTGTGAAAAAGATCTCTATTTATTTGAAGTTCATATTCTTCTTAAAAATAATATAGCTTTTGTTTAACATTTACATAAAAAATAGAAACTGTAAACATAACATAAGGTCTTTGAAATACTTATAATATCTGCTAATCTTTTTAGTATGAAGACAATCTATTAAAATATACGTTTAATATCAAATTACAATATCAAATATTAAATTAGAATTTAATATCTAAAATTATTTCACTTTTCATATGCTTCCAGACACTTTTAATATTGTACTAAAAGCCAAAGTTGGAATTTTAAACAACCATCTGTATATACAATCAATTTGAAGTTATGTTTTATATTTGAAGTCTATTTTTCAATTACCTGAAAGGTTTATAAAGCACATAGTGTCAATATATGTGGAATTGAATGGAGAATACTTCCGATAGTTATTTCTTTTATCAAGTACTTAAATATTTTGAAATTATTTACTTCATATTAAAAAATATATAGACACACATGTATGTGTTCATATATACATATATATAATATTGATTCTTGTATATTCTATGTTGTATTGACTTTTTTCCAAGAAATTTTAAATCAGCTGTGTATTTTGCAAAAATAGATGATACGTGTATAAGCATTCTAGTGAAAAAGAGGCAGATTGATTATTAAATTTATTCAGTTGGTCAAGTTTAGGTCTTCATACATAAAAAAACAGCAATTAGAAGACATATAATCCTATCTGCCAGCATGGATAACTTCCATGCTGCTTAGTTAAAAGACAAAGAATGTACTGAAGAAAACAGCAGCAGCTCTGTGAAGAAATGCTGGCTGTATTAGAATTCAGTCACTGACAAAAACCACAGGACTTCCTTTTTCCAACAAATTAGAAACTATGTGTAGGTTGAAAATGATTATTATAGACTTTCAGTTTATGATATGTTTATGGCTGTGGTGTCTATGCAGTCTCCCCCAAAGACATTATTACTGGGAGTAGGCTGCCATCTTAGAGATGGATGCCAACTGTCATATCTTAGTACTCAGAGATTTCTAAGAACTGAAGATACAAGTGCCTGTGTGAAAAAGGGAATTTCTGCATGGAGCACATTTTTAAACTACTAAAATGGCTCGTTAGAGGAGACACATTCAAAGCTGCTGAAATGCAGAGGGTTCATGTTTGTAAGATTTCCATCATAACAGAAACTCAGGAAGGATAGTCAATTAATGGCACATGTTTCTGATAGAGCTCTACTTTCAAGTTAGGAGGTATGAAAATGATGACAACTTACAGCAAATTCCTTTGAAAGATTTCTTCCTCTTGTAACATTTATTTATATGAAAAAAGAAAAACTTCAATGTAATTTTGTGACCCCTTTTAATACTTCACTAAAATCTTCCACACATTTTGAATTCCATGAAATTTTAATTACTCAAATCATCTGCTTATTGAGACACAGTAAAAGAATATATTTAGGGATCAAAGGACAGTTTACTATGCTAACAGCCACCTAAAGGGTTTCTCTCTTAGTTGATTTTTAAAAGAAAACTCTGAGGCAGCTATCATTACTTAACACCTAAAAATTCTACCTCAGTTGGCACACCTCTTCCCAGATGGAACTCAATTTAAAGGATTTGACATCTTGAGGGTAATATCTTTAATGATCATCAAACATTATAGTCATTATCCAGGAAAAATTTTAGTAAATAAAACAAAAATTGTTCTTTTTGAAATGTAATATATAACAAAGAGTGCTTACATATAGCTATAATCACTTTATACAAAAATTTGATGGGACTAGAGAGATGGCTCACCTGTAAAGAGTACTTGCTGCTCTTGCAGAAGCTTAGACTTCCACATGACAGTCCACAATTATTTAGAACTCCAGTTCCAGGGATACCTTGCCCTTTCCTGGCCACCACAGGCACTGCCTGCACATGGTGTGCATACATACATGCAGGCCAGATATTCATTCTCATCAAATAAAAGCAAACAAAATGTTTTAAATTGTTAATAAATCCTGAAATTACAAATATATTCATAATCCCTCAGAATCAGGACTTGGTGGCAGCTCCAGAAAAATATGTACAGAAGTGAACAAGACCCAACTGTAATATTTGCTGAAGTATTGTTTGAATTAAAGAAAAGAGAGATACCAAATGCCCTTCCATCATTAATGACTGAATAAATATCTATACAAAAGCTATAAGCAAAAAAAAAATCAGAATACCTAAAGGTATGTATATGTGGTAGAGTGTGAATGTGTTTGTGTGTATGTAAATTAATTGGAAGATACTGAGCAGTTGTATCGTAACAGCGAATTGTGGGAGTGAACTCATGACAGTGTAATAACACTTCAATTACAAAATAATAGTCAAGTTAAAATTTAATATGATGAATTTAATTACAGAGGAAAGGTTTACTGTGTAGGAGGAGCATGGGGTGACTAATTTTTGTTAGCTCTAAAATGGGGAAAGTTCATATAGTTGAATCAATATATAATGAATATGGACTTATTTGAAGGTCTGTGTGGTTATTTTCAACAATATGTTATCAATTTACACCTTAATGAAAAATTTCATAGAAATACCACATAGGTTTTGTTTTAATGTCTTTGACTCAGGGTCCAGCAGAATTTCCATCTAGAGAGAAGACTGTGTCAGACTGAGATGTGGATAGAGAGAAATTATCTATGCAAGCACTTCTAGAAAGATAGGTCTAATTTAGGAAGAAGAGCAGCTGCTGTAAGTCTAATCTCATTCTCAGTTAAACCCCTCAGGGCAAACTATTGCTTACTTTTTTATATTTGCCCTCTTGATCCCGTTAAGTTGGTAAACAGTTCTATCAAAAATCCACTCATATCACATATAACCTTCAAAATCATGTTAATTTGGAATTAAAGTATCCTATTTTTTCATGCTTCTGTAATGAAGAAAACACCTTGTAGTTTCCTGACCATAGGAGACATGTGGGGAAGACTCTATTTGATTAATGCATATCTTAATAGATCATATACTCAACATGTTTTAATTGGATATAGTATTTAATATTTATACATAAATATAATAAATGTTAAGATCAAATCCACCACTATTTCCTACCCTCAAATTACTCCCCTTCCCCCTACTCTTCCCTTCCAATTTCATAGTCTGCCTCTCTCTCTCTCTCTTTCCCTCTCTCTTACTCACTGTTCCATTTTGTTAAGGAAAGCATATCCTTTATACCAACTAAAGAAATTGTAAGTGCAAAAGCAGTCTTAATAAGATATTACTGTCAAATAAGTATAAGAAACTTAAGGTACAATTATTTCTCTTGTTAATTCTAAAAGNAAAAGATACTTAGTGTATTTCTAATTCTAATTCTTCCTTACAAGAGTTGCAAACTTGGGCTAGAGAGATGGCTCAAGTGTTAAGAACACTGGCTGCTCTTCCAGAGTTCCTGAGTTCAATTCCCAGCAACCACATGGTGGCTCACAACCATCTATAATAACATCTGATGCCCTTTTCTGGTGTGCAGACATACATTAGGCAGAACACTATATACAAAATACATACATACATACATACATACATACATACATACATACATACAGGCCTGGCATGATGGCTCATGTCTTTAATCCCAATACTTGAGAGGCAGAGGCAGGTAGATCTCTGTGAGTTCCAGGCCAGCCTGGTCTACAGAGCAAGTTTCAGGACTCCTAGGTCTACACAAAACACAGAGAAACCCTGTCTCAAAAAAAAACGAGTTGCAAAATTAAAAATTAATAATGAAGCCATGAAACCTAAAGAACAAAGTACATATGCAGTCCCAGAAACTAGTGTGTCTTCTGGTAGGCTACAGATAAGGTCCGGATGGTAAGCATTCCCTCTTCAGACTTGTAACAGTAACTGAGCAATGTTTGATGAGACAAAAATAAATGCTGCTTTCTCTAATTTCTTTGCACTAAGGGACATTTCTAATTGAAGTGTGACTAATTAATCCACCGTCAATTAGGAAGACACTAAAAGAAGCCAATAAAAATGCAATTTTCAAAAGCTACCAATAAATGCAAAGTAGTTTCTTGATATATTCTTTCATTTAACCAAAATCAAATCAAAACCAGTCAGGAAATGTGAAAGAGTCAAATATTGTCATGATATCTCTTATTTTTTTGTAATTTAGTCCCCAAATTCTAAGACTATTTTTTTCATAAGTATTTCTCCCTTCGCACTACAAAAGTAGCACAAACATGCAGAATTCAGTATGAAATTGACGTAGTATTTAATTGAGATCTGGATGAAGGGGAGGAAGCACCATTCAAAGACCTCTCGGAAGATTTTTGAGATTCAGGAGTGTAATAGCAAAGACCAAGAAAGCTGGGCTGGAGGACAATTAACACTTTATTTTAGCTAATTTTATATCTCCCTATATAAAATAGCTATTCAAGTTCACACTTTGAACATTTTACTTGTTGAGCCTAGAGAAATGATGGTACCGTGGTTCCAAGTGCTTGTTGCTTTTGATCTCAGCACTCCTCACATCAGGTGACTCACAACCACTTCTAACTCCAGTTCCAGGGGATTTGATACCTTCTTTTGGTCTGTGAGGGCACCTACACCCCCTGACACATATATACACACTCACAAGTGCATGTAAGCATGCACACACACACACACACACACACACACACACACACACAAATAAAAATAATTCTAAAATATATGTGTGTTGATCACACTTTAACAAAAATGCTTAAAACCAGGTATGTTTCAGACTTGAGAATTATATAAATTTGCAATGTTTATGTCAACATTGAGATATCTCAGGGAGGGGATCTAGATCTATATATGTAATCCACTTTGTGTCTTTCATGCATGCCACCTACATCATTTGAAGGTAAGTTTTGTGCAATAATTATATTGTATCTATGTCTGACCATAGCTTTTCACTTAAAGTCAGGTTCAGAATGTTGCATGGTGGTCTCATGGTGACACTCAAAAGGTTTCAGATTTTAATATATTTCAGATTTTTAGATTATGTATGCTCATCACAAAAGACATGTATTTCATAATCTTAGAAACATCTCTATTTAAGTCAGAATGTATGTCACTAATAGCAATTAAAAAGTTCTCCATATATATGCATGAGGTTCACATGGTGTCCCAATTAAGCTGTGCATTAAAGCAAGTCAAGTTCATCTTTGATAATGATATTTTCCTTCTTTCTTAGGAGTGTAGTGGGTTCCANCTATTATCCTGATTGTTAGTAAGCTAATATTTTAAAGATTCAAGAAAGTAGAAACAGCTCAAAATTATAATTTATTTTATTCACTCTAATTCTGTACTTAACTGGGGAAGCTAATGATTTTCTGTTCCTAATTGTTCCCATGGGACAAGAAAAGTTTTCTTTTGAGGCTGGGTTTCATGTAACACATGGTGGCCTCAAACTTGCTATGTAGCTGAGGATGACCTCAAACTTCTATCCTACAGGCTCCATATGGGTGCCACTATTCCCTGTGTATGGGGTGCTGAGTACTGAACCCAGGACTTCATAAATGTTGGATAAATCCTCTACCAACCGAGTTACATGCCTAGCACTGATGTAGAATTTTTGATTTTTGACATTTTGTGTTTTCAGCATAGAGTTTGCACTCAGCCTTCATTTAAGCAATTCTTACAACCTGTTGCTAAAAGAGCAACTTCTGTGTGAAGTCACCACAATTTACCCTGAATTTCAGCTTTTGAAATTAATTTCTGAGTGTTTTCCCACCGAGCATTTTCTTTGAAATTGCCATTCAGAATGACACCAGTGAAGCTCATCAAGGCATTATAACTGATAAAAATAAAAATGTCACTCTGAGATAATTCTATCAAATGTCATTAGGCTAAAAGTATATTATTTACAGAGTTAAATAAAATGAAGATAAAATGCAAGCATAGAGGAAATATATATGAAGACCTTCAGGATATAAGGATATAAAGATCACAGTTAAGAGTGATTTTGTAACTTATTGATTCACTTGAAGGGACTCCAACCCTGAATCAGAATGCCATCAAAATGTGAAAAAGGTAGAGAGTCTCTCAAGGGTGTTCTGATTTAGTAAAAATGTTAGGCCTCTCCAGAGAAACATGAATCCATTTTGATGTGTGTGTATGACAAGAAACTTATATATATATTCCCTATACATTAATATATNCATATGTATGAAAGACAGAAAGAGAGAAANGAAGGGAAGGAGTTAGAGGAGAAAGAGATGAAGAAATAGGAAAGAGAGAAGAGAAAAAGAGAGAAAAGAAAAGGAGAGGGGGAAGGAAAAAGGAGAGGAGAGTGGAGGCGAGGAGAAGATCTGACTCATGTGTTTACGTAAACTAGAAAGTCTAAGAGAACCTGAGTTAACCTGACAGGCTGGACAGAAGGAGAAAGAGATGAGCCAATTCTATTGTTCAAATCCAAGTCCATCCTTGAGATAGATTCTCTTCTTGCAAGAGAATGACAGTTGATGTTCTGTTAAGGTCTTCAACTGATTAACTCAAGACATGAAAATCTGCTTTGTTCAGTGTCTCTTTTAACTTCTAAATAGGAGCTAGGCATTTGACCTCAGGTACTAATGATTGCATACCTAGTGCTCCTACTCCTTGAGTCATATGGCCAGCCTACAAGGTATTACTACAGAACAGACATTGTGTCAAGTCTTCAAAGGGCCATAATAATGATGATGATCATCATCATAATCATAATAATTTAAAAAAGGAAATCCTGTTTCTGGAAGGACCAACCAGTGTCATGAACATAGAGTTTAGATTTTAAGACTTGAATTTCTATGAAGAGGGATTTTTATGGAGGACATAGTGGTTGAGATGACCTTTCCAGAGGACNTATAGAATGAGTTCAGGGTTGGTCAGGCCCCCCCTCAGAAAAGACATCTGCTTTGAAGGAGTTGTATTAAATATCTAAGATTTAAAATGTTAATACATATTATTTCCAAATAAAATAATATATATCCTACTCTTCAGAAATTTCTACAGGTTTTTATTTATGAATCAACTATGAAAGATCTTTATGAAAATGTTTGTATATAAAATTGTCATTTCACTTGTTACTCACTGGAGTAAGGGTTATTCCCACTCCTTTTCTGGACAGAATAATAAATTACAAAAAAAGAAAAGGAAGACAGTCTTACCTCTAGCTAGTGTGCTCAAAACAAACTACCATGAAATAAGAAAACTGTTTGAACAAACAATAAAAGATAAGGAAAGAAATAATTTGAAGGAATAATATTATGGACAAAAGAACATCAAGAGCCAATAAGTAAAAGAGTGTGTTACATGTTGAATATAGAGCAAATATGTTTAGATTACATTTATTAAAAGATCAGTTAGATAGGTATATTTTGTGATTACAGTATTAAATGAATCAGTGATTATCTCTAAATCTGGTTGAAGGGTTGCAAAGAAGTAGAATTTCATGACATTGTAATTGGGGAAAAACAAAAACTTCATTAGAAGATCAGCTCTTTTTGAGTTTAGGAGACAGTGAGTCTTTTTTTGTGTGTAAGCTCTTTAGTCATAAAATAATACATGTTTTTCATAAATAACAAAATATATAAAAGGACAAAAGAAGAAAATAAAGATTCTTACCATCACAAATTAGTACTGTTATATATAATTTTATAAGTATATACAAATGATTATATATTATTATTATTTTTTATTATTAAGAAATTTTCTATTCATTTTACATACCAACCACAGATCCTCCTTTCCTCCCTCCAGGGAACAGGATGGTCGAGCTGGAACAGGGATAGAGTGGGAGAGCAATGAAAGACAGTTAGTCTCAGTTAGGGTTTATATTGCTGTAAAGAGAAACCATGACTAGAGCACTTCTTATATAGTAAGGCATTTAGTTTGGGTCTGCTTACAGGCTCAGAAGTTTAGTCCATTGTCATCATGGCAGGAAGCTTGGTAGCACACAGGCAGATACCATGCTAGAGAGGTAGCTGAGAATTCTACATCTGGATCGGCAGGCAGCAGGAAGAGAGAGAGAGTGGGCCTGGCTTGGAACCTCAGAGCCCACCCCTAGTGACACACTTCCCTCAACAAGACCACACCTACTCCAACAAGGCCACACCTACTCCAACAAGGCCACACCTCCTAATTGTGCCAGCCCCTGTGGGAGTGAGTCTATAGGGGCCATTTTCATTTTAATTTTGATCTTCACGTGATG
The DNA here is from genome assembly GCA_001675575.1 of Neotoma lepida. Taxonomy (NCBI): domain Eukaryota; kingdom Metazoa; phylum Chordata; class Mammalia; order Rodentia; family Cricetidae; genus Neotoma; species Neotoma lepida. The sequence goes on along the minus strand of LZPO01088173.1, from coordinate 18,998 downwards.
AAATGGCTCAGGGGCCTTTGTCCAAACCTAGGACAAATGATAAGTCCCTTTACACTACCAAAAAGCAAAAATCCTTCAAGGGAAGTGTGAGGAGATGTGTACATGCTTTCTGAACCTTTTTTTGACCCCAAACTTTGAGTCTCAAGTTTATTACAAAAGCTCATAATTATGAATTCAAGTGAATCTTGGACACATTAAATCTGAAATGTCTTTCTCTATTTGTTAAACATTCTTCTAAAATCTTCACCATCATGATTCTCTTCTGAAGGAGATTACCAACAGTATTAGCTAGATACCACTGTCATTTTCAGGAGAAAAATCTCATACAAAATCATATTCATGCCTCTAGGAACAATGTTTGCCAAAAACAGGACATGTAAGTTACTTTTTTTTTTTTCATTTTTTTTGAGACAGAGTCTCAAGATACCTGTCTAGCCTTGAACTACTGACTATGCAGTTAGGCGTAAGTTTGAACCCTGAACTTCTTACCTACAATTCCTTATTGCTGGGATGACAAGCATTCACTACCTAATAGTAATGACTGTTACAGTTCCATTTTTATAATTTTTCCATAATGTCAGCAAGCCTCATGATCAAAACCCTTCAATTCAGTCAACCTACAACTTTATGGTTCCAAGTCCAGCCCCCTTTGCAACCAGTTCTTTCACAATAGTCTGTAAGGTAATGACCAGTAGATGCTAGGAAGCAAGACTTGTTCATGTTTAAAAGCACAGTTTATCTCTACTGAGAAGCCATCAAGTATCTGTCAGCATCAGTGGGTGATTATTCTTGTAACTTGTCAGCCTTTATCTAGCATGTCCTTCTCCTGGTCTTAGCAGTACCTGAAAACCATTGTACTGCATTTTTCTTTGGTGCCATTTCTATTAACTTGTTCTAATGTTAGAGTGACAAAAGTAATGTAATATTTCCACCCATCTAGGATTCATGATTTTTCTGTACAACTGGAATTGCCTCAGTTTCTATGACAATCCCCCTACTCCTGCTTTAAGCACGTTCACACTTGCCTTCCCCTTTTCATCGTTTCTCTTATTCAATTACCCAAGTCATATTCTCAGGTTTAAAGAAGTTACTCATTGTTGCTGGGTCCTAAAGGCTCCTTCGGGGAGTGGGTGAGAAGACGCAGCATAAACAGCACAGACACCAGGAGTCAAGTAAAAGACAAACAGCAGACTCATTTATTCAGCAATGGGGAGAGCCTTATATACCCTCCTCCCAGCACCCAGGCTGCATCCCAATCCAGTGACATTGCATGGTTGCCCTTTATTGCCTAGGCACAACCAGAACCTCTGACAGTGCCTGTTGCTAGGCCCTCAGGCAGACTTCAGGTTGGCTCATCACTTGGCCTCATAGGCCTTATCTTCCTACATATCCACACCTTTTTTTTTATTACGTGGGTGCTCAGCAGGAACCAGAGCTCTTTGCTCAGGCCTTTTTGACCCCACCTCAGGAGGGCTCAGCAACTGGACTGTGCCTGTCTTAGGTTGGCTTGCCTAACAAGCTCTTACCTGTCATTGACTACCATGCCTAGAAGAACCCATTCCTGAAGAGCCCCCAGGTGGTGAGGATTAGTAGCCTTTTGAATTTCAGAGAACCAGGGATGTATAACCTCCTGTGGAGGACTGTGAACGGGATATCTAAGAGCCATTAAAACCTGAAGAGTTGACTTAGTCACTGCCCAATGCTGTCTGATATGTTTCAGGAGGCATATAAAAAGAATAAAGATTAACAGTATCACCCAGCCAATCAAAGCATATGTGAGTATACAGGAACAATCAAATAGCCTTTCTTTTTGGTTTTTCAAGACAGGGTTTCTCTGTGTAGCTTTGGTGCCTTTCCTGGAACTCACTTGGTAGCCCAGGCTGGCCTCGAACTCACAGAGATCCGCCTGCCTCTGCCTCCCGAGTGCTTGGATTAAAGGCGTGTGCCACTACTGCCCAGCTCAAATAGCCATTTTAAAGTTGTCCCAGACCTTAGTTTAAAAAATCTGTCTCCAATGACATCATCAGGACCCTGGTCATATTGAGACAGGATATTTGTTCCCAGAGTAGAATGAAATAATTAAGTAGATGCATTAATTAATGCAAATGGCCTGGAAGCATGGATCACAGGCCAGTAGGGACATATCTCTTACTAATTATATTTCTTAGGCATTGAACAAGAGAAAGAAAAAAAGGGGAGGTAAAACAAAGGGCTTCCTCCACAGACCAGGCACCCTCCAATTTTTTGGTGGTCATCACCAGGTCCATGAAGGGCAGGCCTAAGGAAGAGTTGGTGGTAAATATCACAGGGAAAGCAGAGGAGTTAATTGCCACTGGCAACAGAATGGGAGGCAAGGGAACCAGAGACCATAGATCCTCTGCTTTTGAGGGAATAAAAGGGGCAATGGTGGTGACTATGTACACTACCCATCCATGCCCAATTCTTTTTTGGTGGAGGTGGGCTGGTCCATGACAAGATGCACATCTCTTGATGGGACCCATATTGGCGTAGTTGCACTCTGAGGAAAAGCACAAGCATACCCTCTCCAATGGGTCAGCAGAGGAGCTGGTGGCTGCCATTGGAGGGAGATGGGTCTTTCTATCTTACTAGGAATAGAGGTGTGTCCCAGGGCAAAAGACCCCAATGTTTATATGAGTCCCACCTTATCAAAGATGGGAATATTTATATGAAAAAGGNCTTCAGTTAGGGCCAAATGGGGGTCCCTTTTGCCTCTGGCAAGATGGTCTTGGCCAACAGTTCTTTAAGAGTTCTGTTGCTTTGTTCCATGATAGCTTGTCTCNGAGGATTATAGGGGATGTCAGTGGTATGACAGATCTTCCAGGATCAAAGGAAGTCATTAAAATGTTGAGAGGTGTAGGCAGGGCATTGTCAGTCTTTATATCCAAGGCACCCCCATGACCAACATGGCCAATTTAAGGGCCTTAATAGCATTACAATCTTTTCCCTAGAAAGGGCAAGGGTGTACACAAAGGAGGACCACATATCCACTATCTCATGAACATATCTAAGATTACCAAAAGAAACATAATGGGTAACATCCATTTGCCAAATGGCATTGGGCAATAAGCTGTGGGGATTGACACCTGCACATTGAAATGGCCCTAAAGGGGCAAGAGGGGTGCAAGTGGCACATGACTGAGACAAAAGTTTGTACTGGAAAATTGGCAGCTTTGGGAGAAGCCTATGCAGGTTCTGTGGAGACAGGTGAAATTGCTGGTGAAGAGCCCTGGCTTGTTCTAGGAGGTCTATTCTAGCTGTTAATATGATAGTATCTGTAACCTCATTTCCTTGGGCTAATATTTTTGACAATTTGGAGTGGGATCTAATATGTGGTAGGGAGCATGGCTCAATCCTCTGATTTAAGACTTTTTGTATGAGGAGCATAGTGCTGGCAATGGGGGTTAGTGAGTCTTTGACTCGAGAAAAGGTCAGCACACAAACTGCCTGTACAGTGCACTGACTGTCAGAAAAAATATTAACGGGTTTTGTCTGGTACTCCACTAGAACCTTGAGGAGAACCAATAGCTCTCCCAATTGAATGGAACCAGGGTTAGGGATAACATATGTAACATCTTTGAAGCCAGGACACTGGATAAGAACACCATATCTGTTTTCATTGGAATCTGAAAAGGCCAGGGTGTAATGAGGGGTGGGAGTGGAGGAAGGGACTGCATGGGGTTGTATCTGTATTGGAAGTGTGAGGAGCTCTGCTAAGATTTTGATTTTTGGCAAATGATTGTCAACAGTGCCTGTGAGTCCTGCAACCATTTCCTGGAATGAGATTGAATCCACCCAGAGAGCCTGGGTATGCTTTAGAGAAAAGGAGAAGACAAGTTTATCTGGCTATTGTCCTTATGTTCTCTTTGCCAGCATTTGTGCCTTAAGGCCAAGTAGGAAAGACTGGTTAAACTTAGAAGTGGTCTGCAGGTCAGCATGTGTTTTTTGTATCCATAGAAGGGACCCAGATTGCCACAATACTCTCAAAAATATCCTGGGTGTCCAGAGGACCATTGCCAATAAGGGCCTTTGGGGATCATGGTATTACAGACTGGAGGTGGTTAAAATGGCCAAAACCTTTTGTAGCAAACCTTTAGCTTCTTGAGTAAGCTTAACCTTAGTGGAAGGACATGTGGGGCCCTCCAACAATGAGATGAGGTGTCTCATCTCTTGGTCAGGGATGAGCAGAAAGGGTTTGAGCCAATTAACCATGCCACATAACTGTTGTAATTCTGAGAATGTGTACAATTCCTTCATTTCCAATTTAAAGGAAAGTAGGTGGACCTGCTTAGCAATGGAAAGGTCTAAAAAAGCGTTTGAACCTTATCTGGCACTACTATCAGATATAATGACATGAGATCTTTTAAAACTCTTTCAGCAGTCCTTTGCAGATAGACTGCATCAAGATGTGCCAGGAGATCATCCATAAAATGGATTAAGAGGACATACCTGGGAATATTTATCAAGGCCTGAGAAACATAACTGGCAGATTGTGGGGCTATTCTTCATTCCTTGGAATAAAACAGTACATTGATATCTCTTGGCTGACTTATGCATATTAGGTTCCCATACTATAAAGGCAAAACTGTCTTGATCCTGTGGCACCAGGGGTATTTGAAAAGAGTAATCCTTAATATCAAAAACTAAAATATAATTAGATGGAGGAATAGTGTTAAGGTGGGGGAGATATGGTTGTGTGGACCTCATTTTTTTTATTTGATCATTAACTGCATGAAGATCCTGCAGGAGGTGATAGCATCCTGATCTCTTGGGAATAACAAATATGGGGTATTATGTTTATTTGTGTTTGGTTCTATGTGCCCCATCTTTAGCTGTCCTGCAACCAATTCCTTTAGGGTAAAAAGCTTGGGTTCAATTATAGGCCATTGTTCTACCTAGACATCTTGATTTGACAGCCATGTCAATGGAATGGGGCTAGGAAGCTCAATTGTGGTAGATTCCTCAGGGAGAGTGGCCTCTAGAATTGGGGGTGAGACTCATGATTTGCCAGCCCTATCTTTTCATGGACCTGAAGGTCATCAAAGAATGCTCTATTGTCAGTAGTTACAATAGCACCCATATCTTCCATGATGCCTCTGTCCCAGAGATTTCTTGGTACTGTAGAAATGATAGGGTGAATGGCTCCCTTGTTGCCATCAANGTCTTTCCATTCAACTGGATGTGTTGTAATTTTTGAATCTTGTTGGCCTCCTATTCCACTGATGGGAGGACCATGTCTAAATTTCCAATGGGTGAAGTGGAACGCCTCCATTTCTGTTAATATGGTGATATCTTCACCCAGGTCCACCAAGCCTTTAACAGCTTGTCCATCAAGATAGACAGTCAGCATTGGGGAGTATAGAAAAATGAACAGTGTTCAATAGATTTTTGGATTACCAGAGCCTCCTCTTACTGGTGGGGCTGAGAAGCACCCTGCCTGGAATTTAAAGGGGTTGGTGCTTTGACAGGCTGTGATCTGCAATCCTTTGCCTAATGAAATCCCTTATTATATCAGGGGCATCAGGTTCTAGGCTTTGCCCAGAAGCAGTCATGCCACAAATGGCCTGGTTTGTTGCATCTCCAGCAAGATCTTTCTACTTGGGGGCCCTTGGGTGTGTCAATGGTGCACTGCTTGTCCAAAAGGAGGGCATCCAAGAAAGTGGTAAGGACATTGATGGGACCATTATTGGGGTCAAGATCTCTTGTGACCAGTACTCACTTGTGAAAGTCCTCATTGCGGACCACTGTAACCTCATTGCGGGTGGGTGCATTAAGCCCTTCCTAAACCAATTGTTTGATTAACATTTCCGTAGTGGGGCCTGGGTATACTCTCCACTCTGCTATCTCATTGACATGTGTGAGAAAATCAGTAAAAAGTTCCCCTGGCTATTGAATAAGATTGCAGAATTAAGCTGAAGGGTCCCTCGGGGTATACACCTTAAGAGCCTTGAAGGCCAGGTCAGAAACCTGTTGATACCAAGCTTGATGGCTAATCTGTGCCTGATGGATGGGATGGACAAAGTTTACTCATCTAGTGAGCATGTCAAAGATCTCTGCAATGTTAATTAAGAGGTTTGTTCATGCTTGAGCTTCTGCTTGATCATTGTAAGCTGATACCCAGCTAAGAAAGGTGGCTGGCTCCAACAAAGATTTGAGCAGACTACACCAATCAAAGCAAGTCTGTAGTTGCATTGCTCATTGAGTGAGGACCTGTTCGAAGTAAGGTGAATCCAGACCAGACTCATTAGCTGCCTTTTGGAAAAGGGAGAGTTCAGCTATGGAGGTGGAAATCCAGGGCTAGTTAGTGGCATTTTGTCCCAGGTTGACCGAGAAGGCTTCCACTGGCCTTTGGAGCCTGAGATGGGGAGGGGGCATAGCTGGGGCCATACCACAGTGTGAGGGAATTTCTGCCTTCAGGGGCAGGTGAACATTGAGGCACTTCATTCCAAAGATACCATGGCAGAGGTGTAGCCTCCTGAGGTGGGAGTGGGGCTGACTGGGAAGTGGCACATACAGTCTTAACTGTGGCCATGCTTTCCTTGCAGGTTTCACAGGGCCTGAACTATGTGCCTCCTCCTCATCAGATGTCATAGAGAGATCAGATATGGAAGGGGTGGAGGTGATGGAGAGGTTATCCATTTTGTATAGGGAGACAGCAGGTGAGCAACAGTCAAAGAGAAGATGGCAGTCAACAGGGGAGGAAAATTGTGTTGTACCATTTATGTTTTATGCTTATTGGGGAACTTCTATAGTTTCTTAGGCCATGGCCATATGCCCACATGGTACCTCTGGATGAGGGATGGCATTTGGGAGCTAAACCTTGGTTCTACCTCCTGGGAGGTCAGCCCTTATGTGGAAGCACCAGGTGAACCAAAACAGAAAAATTGTGCCTTCCTAACCAGACAGGCAGACAAACATGACCGACAACACAGAAGGAGAGAAAAGGAGGTCCCAATGTTTACCTGCCAAAGGGACCAAAAACTCACAACATTGAGGGGCCTTCTCACTGAAACACACCATCTTGGGGCCTCTGTCCAGTACCACCAATAAGGGAAGGGACATGACCAGAACCTGTTTGGGTGCCAGATGTTGCTGAGTCCTAAAGACTCCCTTCGGGGAAGGGGTGAGAAGGCACGAAGTCAATAGCATAGATACTGGGAGTCAGGTAAAAGGTTAAGAGCAGACTCATTTATTCAGAAATGGGGAGAACCTTATATACCCTCCTCTCAGCACCCAGGCTGTGTCCTGATCCAGTGATATTGTGTGGTTACCCCTCATTGGCTAGGCATGATCAGGAGCTCTGACAGCGCCTGTTGCTAGGCCCTCAGGCAGACTGCAGGTTGGCTCATCTCTCAGCCTTGTAGGCCTTATCTTTCTATAACTCATTTTTTTATTATTATTTATTTTAAGGAATTAATGGCATTTGGACAAGCTTAATATTCATATGATCTCAGTTTTATATGTAACAACATTTGCTGCATGTGACTTAATTTTTTTCAATTATTTCTATGTTTGAGATAATAATATAATTAATTACTATCATTTGACCCTATGCTATCCACCCTTCAAATCTTCCAAAATGCCTTGCTCTTTTTCAAGTTTTTAATGTCTTTTTTCATTGTACATACCTAAATATAACCTGCTCAGTCTGTACGTTATTATTTGCAAGTATGTTTTCAAGGCTGACTACTTGGTACTAAATAACCAATTTGTGTGCTCTTCCCTAAGGAAGACTATTTCTCCCACTCTTAGCATTCCTTAGTTGCCTATAGTTTTTGTTTGCTTGTTCGTTTATTTTTGTTTTATTACAGTGTGTGTGTGTGTGTGTGTGTGTGTGTGTGTGTGTGTGTGTGTGTGTGTGTAGGGTTAAGTCCTCATGTGCTTCTTCCTTTATACTTTAGCATGTCTATTATTGTTGTCCTTATTCAGCTCATGTTTAGGCACTCATGGTAGTGAGATTGTATCAATGCACCTTCTGATATTACTAGGATACTTAATGTTCTATGTGGCAACCAGTCACTATGTCTCAAAATGAAATAATGTAGTCTCATAGGGATTCTCTTGAAAGATATCATGTGATTGACTGAGAGTGACTGGGACTGACTGCATAGATGTCATAGATCTGAGATAAGTATTTGAAACAGTTTAGATATGAAGATTCTTATTCCACAACCTTCTCAATATTTCTTGTTCAAATATTCAAAATATACAAAAACAGAACCTTGGTAATTTTCACACACACACTCTACACACTAGCAATGGGCATTCATTTCTCTGTCAAGGCTGGATGGAGAACAATCTTTGTGACCTTTTCTAGGGATTAAAATGAAATCACATATTGGATAATGTTCAGTTTTAATGAAGGCACTGTTATTAAAGAACCACAATCAACATCAAGAATAAATATTTAAATTATGTGTTAATATGCCAATCAATTTTATTATTGCTCTTTTGCTATGTGAATATACATTTTTTAAATTTGGTTTTCATTTCTTCATGTTTAAATGAGAAGGTTGGCTTGTTTTTTTTTCTTATTTGGAGATTAGTAACATTGACATTTTATGACACAGTGTATGGGGAGAATAATTCTTAGCATTCCTTTATAGAAAAATAATAGATTATGTTAATTTTCTTCAATAACAAGAACTTTTCAAAGGAACACTTGAAGTATAAATAATTGGCTATGTCTCCCGGATGAGGGAAGTTTTCCAGTGTGGGTATGTATTCTGTATATACAAACTTGAAAAGTCATGTTATTAATTTTTAAGTAGATTCAACAGCAACAACAAAAAAAAAACGATAGTAGAGCCTGGAGAAATGGCTCTATGGGTAAGAGTGATTGCCTCTCAAGCATGAAAACCTCAGTTCCAATCACTAACACCTACATAAAAAGCCAGATGGGCTCACTTCTAACTTCAGTGCTATAGAAGACAGACACAAGAGGATTGTGAGGCTGGCTACCTGCCACCCTAGTTTTATGGTTAGTAAGAGAATTTGTTCAAGAAATAAGATAGAGCCACAGAGCAGGATACCCAATACCTTCCTCTGACGTTTGTGTGTGCACATCAGCACATTAACAAAGTGTATACGCATCACACACACACACACACATAGAAATTGTAAAATTATGATGTCATCTAATCATATGTTAAGAAAACAATATAATGTTTAATATTTAAGCATAACACATCCAATAAGCAGTAATAATGAAAGATTTTAAAATCTCTTATTTGCACTAAATATTTTTAATATGGTTCATTTTATTACATGTATTAATTGAATGACTTTTAACTTGGAATCTAAGATGAGATTTTATAAAATTTACACTTTAAAAGGCATATTCAGGTGATGGGGATGCCTTTCTGTATGCTGTGAATATGTGTTGGTCTGATTGGTTGATAAATAAAATGCTGATTGACCAGTAGCCAGGCAGGAAATATAGATGGGATAAACAGACAAGGAGAATTCTGGGAAGAGGAAGGCTGAGTCAGAAGATGCCAGGCAGCTGCCCAAGGAGCAACATGTAATGGGATACAGGTAAAGCCACAGAATACATGGCAACATACAGATTAATAGAAATGGGTTAATTTAAGTGTAAGAGCTAGTCAGTAGTAAGCCTGAGCTAATGGCCAAGTAGTTATAATTATTATAAGCCTCTGAGTAATTATTTTGTAAGTGGCTGCTGGACCACCAGGCTGGAGGAACGTGGAGCTTAGCGGGACCAGGCAGCACTGAGAAACTTTCTCCTACATTCAGGTACTTAAATTATTTCAGACATAGACTGTTTTCCAGTGTGTTTCTAGCATGTTTCCTAACACATTTTCATAAAGATTTCTATGGCTTACACTGAGTTTCAGTTCTTCTAATTTAATTAAAGTGAAATAAAATTTATAGTCTAATTCTTTCAGCACACAAACCCATTTCAATAGCTTAGGGAGCAGATACAATGAATGGCTAACATGTTGCATAGGAAATTTTTGATGATGTTACATTACTATGTTTTTATTAACAACAGTAAAAAGTACTGCCCATGACTGTTCTGTCACAGTGTATAAATGCATGTGGCATCTGAAAACTAAAGTCTACAAAGAGACTTGTCCAAGCTTGGATGGCTAAATAGAACTGTGTCAAATTTTGCCTCAAATTTCAGCTTTTCTTCAGCCCATAGATACATGTTCATCTTCTAAAAGCCAAAGCATTATATTTAAGTTGAACTGAAAACTTTAGGAAACAATACCTGTATATTCTCTCTATGCACACTAGCCTTACAGAATACTGTTTTGTTCTCAGATATTTGAGAGTTTGGTTTTTGTTTCTGTTTTAATTTTGTGCATTACTTTTTGACAGACCTGATTACAGAGTTTTATTTCTGCCAATTTTGCAACCTCTTTGTAATCAATTCTCTTACATGCTGTAGTGTAGTCTACCAGTCATTGCCCCAAAACCAAGCTTGCCCCTGGTCATCTTCATTGAATCTGCCCTTTGAAGCCAAACTTTATCTGAGCATAAAGCATATGTGAAGCTAGAGTGGAGGGAGTATTGCCTTCTTGCTACTCGAATTATTTCTGATTTGGAAAAATAAAAGTGTTGCTGTCTTTTTTTAAAACAATATCACTTAACCGTTTCTTTCCTAACTTGTAAGGAACTGATCTCTCACTGCATAGAGAGCACTGTTTCTATCATGATGTCTTTTATTCTTCATAACTGTATCTGGGTTCATTACTGAATAGTTATTTCTTTGGCAGAAAATGGGAATTTTGTTCTTTTGTTTTCTCCTGTTTTTCTGCTCTACTGATTTCTTGGCTGGATAACATTCCTTAAATTGAGGAGTCTAGGAGCCAAATTCCAGAGACTTGAGTATTCAAACTAATTCCATCTGATGAGTGACACCTGAACACTTCTATGTCACATAAATGTGAAATCTTGCATCTAGTTTTTATCCTTTGTTTTTAGGCTCTTGATAAATCCCAACTGTACTGTAGGTGGAGACAAGAGGATACTCTGAAATTTCATAGAAGACAAGACAGTGGCATTCTATCTACCCTGAAGAAATTGTGTTATTTCTCCAAGGAACCAACCTGCTTGCCATTGTCTGAAATTTTATGTTGACTGCCTCCACTACCTGGTTGATTGGTCACTTCCTGTGCACTTCTTCCCCATCTTCACAGGTTTATGCTTCTCATACTTGGAGTTTAAATGCTATTCCTTTCTGATTCTTCTCCTAATCCCCCAGGGCACTTTGATCACATGACCTCAGCTTGTGATTCTGCCTCCACACTGTTTGATTTTATCCACCACTGGAGTGTCACCATGAAAACATGGTAGACTTTTATTGTATCTCAAGTCTTATACTCACAAAGAGCCTAACAACAGAACTCAATAAATGATTATAAAGTAGAGCTGACCATTTCCCTTAAATGTAGAAATAAAATACAATCCTGTATATAGCAGTTGCATCCTGTATATGGATTCCATCAATGTAGTCTGTGTGCATCAAAGTAAATTTAGTCTCTTTAAGATCCTTAAAGTTTAATAACAGTAAGCATGTATATAATACTAGCATATATAAATTATGAATGTCATGTAGTTTGCTACATACCACTTCTTACTAAAATTTAATCAAAATATTTGCATCTAAGTTCTGAAATAGGTATTCTTCATATTTTATAGCATACTTGATACTTTATTATTTTCTAGGGAACGAAACAGTAAGCACTGCAAAGAGTCATTATAAAGTTCATAGGGAGATGATATGAAAATGGCCTTGATTATACCTCCTTTGTGTTGGGATGCAGCACACTTTTAAAGAGATATGGATGACTGTAGATTTTCCCTCTTTGTCTTCATAAAAGTACTTAAACATACACACGCACACACACACACACACACACACACACACACACACCACTATTATCTACAGATTTGGACTCAAAAGTTTACTACAAGGAAAGTCATTGAAGAAACTCTAGAGATAAATTAGTCAAGATCAACCATTGGCTAAGCTGAGAGGTAAGAGAGAGGCTAAAGGACAGCACTGTGAAAAATGACTGGGAAGGCCATATGTCAGAAGAGAGAATGCCCAAAGTTGTAGAAGCCTGTCTAATGTTTCCCAGCTTAGACTCCTGTAACAAGGCGATCTGAATTGCGAATAGTTTTAGCACCTCTGCTTGTTTATTCATTCATCCATTCACCAATAAATATAGATTTCATTCATTTCCTCCTGTGGCATGAGCAGTGATAGAAACTGAGAAAACAGGAAAGATTTGGTGCAGTTGGGGAAAGAACAGATGTTATTTTAAATACAGAAGTTTCTCTGCTTCTCACACAGACCAGCATGTTTGTACTGGAAATAANAAAAATGATTCATTGTGTAAGGTCTCTGCTTACTATGCCACTGATTTTACACCTAACAGCTATTTTTCACTTGTAATTAGTATTGATATTATATGCAAACAAATGAAGCTCTTAATGACTTCTAGAGGAATAAAACATAATTTAATTATGTTAATGTTAAATGACTAATAGAACATATTAATGCGGCATATAATTAATGTAGTAAGTCGGCAAAATTGTGGTTTTAGCAACAGAATAGTTGTCAGAGAGGGATGTAATGTGAATTTCTAAAGGTCTTATTAATTGAAAACCCAAAGCCAGATATTGGGGTAAATTCTGAAAGATCAGAGAGACAGAACAAGCCACAGCCAGCCTCACCTTGCCAACTCCTCAGCTGATCTCGTTTCCTCAGACTGCACGCTTCTAAGTCCTCATCCGAATGGATCTCAGCTGAATTGCTGCTAAAAGCCTAAGAGCTTAAAAGCCTCTAGTTCCTGGTCCTCATGCCTTATATACTTTTCTGCTTCCTGCCATCACATTCTGGGATTAAAGGCATGTGTCTTTCCCAAGCGAGACATGAGATCTCAAGTGCTAGGATTAAAGGTGTGTGCCACCATACCTGGCTCTGTTTCCAATGTGGCCTTGAACTCACAGAGATCCAGATGGATCTCTACCTGCCAAATGATAGGATTAAAGGCATGTGTGCCACCACTGTCTGGCCTCTATGTCTAATCTAGTGGCTGTTCTGTTCTCTGACCCCAGATAAGTTTATTTTGTTAGAACACAAATAAAATATCACCACATAGGGAGAGACATTTTTGTAAAAATTTAATGAAAGACTGTGACATCTCTTGACTCCTCTGAGGCTCTCTGTGTGCACAAGATGGTAAGAGTTGTGAGTGTAGTTCTGTGACTGCAAGTGAACCAAAGTGAAGTGAGAGGTCCTTTTAATTCTCCCAGACATTCACTGACACTCAGATTTTGGTCTATTTCCCTAGCTACATGGGCCTGATTCACAATAAGACACAGGGGAAGATTTTAATTAAATCAATATGGAAGTAATTGTGGCCTCTAGTATACTGCAGGAACCATGGAAAACTTCCTTTGTGTAATCTATCGCTAAAACAAAGATGATAGAAGTATCATATTTGCTGTGGAAATGAGGACAGCACTATGCACATAGGATATTGTTGTCTCATATTTGATGATGATACTAGACACTAATTATGATCCATGTGCAGGTGCGACTGTAAACCCTATTTATCAACAAAGCTTCCTTGCCATACATGCTTTAATGATTCTTTAGCTTGCAGCTGCGACTGTTATTAATAGACAATCTGATGTTTGGAAGGCAGGCATTTAGCTGTAAAGTTAGTCACAAATCTTTGCACAAAAGAACCACCAATTTCCTGAACTTGCTGTGTTGTTCTGGTCACCTGTGCTGCTACCCTCAACTCCTTTCAAATATATCATATGACTTGGGAGTATAGCCAGGTTTGGCTCATTTCTTCCTGTTTCTGTGGTTATTTATTAGTGCTGCAATGACAATGCTTTGTTTTCTTTCATAGATACCATTTGTATGCTGGGTACTTTTATTCTCTTCATTCAGCAATACACAGAGAAAGTACTTATCGGAGGGTTACCATTAAGCAACATCCTTTCCCTGGACTGTTTTAGTCTACACCAATCTTACTCTTCAGTTTTGAAGACAGCCTTTCAATTAGTTGGTAGGATTACTCAGGAAACCAGCTGTGCTCTCTATAGCATGTTTGTAGCATACGACCTTCCCAAAACCAAGCAGAAGTACAAACTCAGTGATTTTCCATTTGCTGTGTCATTTAAGATGATTGATACATGGGTGACATTTTTTGCTTCAGTTCCTAGTTGTTTTTTCTTTTTTTTTTCCTATAATCACTATGTGAGAAAAAATACTGTAACTTTTTCTTCACATTGATGCCTTCTTTTTCTCTTTTTTGCTTCCTATGTAAGGAGTAGATTGTATAATGACAGTGACAATTTTTATTCTATGTGTTTACCTTGCTATGCCTTGCTCAAGCCCTGCATATGTGGTAACTGTTGTTTTGCATTTTGCAGCGCTTTGGTTACCATGCGAGAAAAGGTCATGAGGCAGGACAAAATCCAGTATCAGAGCTTTATTAGAAAGTAGGGGGGGAGAGAGAGAGACAGAGAGACAGAGAGAGCACGTGCAGCCGCACATAGAAAGAGAGAGAGGAAGAGAGAGACAAGGAGAGGGAGGAAGAGGTGGGATTTCCCTTTGCACATGCGCGAAGTGCGAAT
>LZPO01088172.1:19915-34073 GCA_001675575.1 Neotoma lepida | reverse complement strand
ATTATTTCCCTGATTTCCCCTACAATCTCTGATCAGATTTCTTACCAATATCCCTTAGCTACAATGTCTGCCTGTCCATTCTCTAATGTGCCAGTTACATTACCTCAAGACCTTTGCCCGGTTGCTCTTTGCATCTGGTACATTCTTTCCTAATATCATTATAGCTCGTTCTTCTTCAAGAATTTGCATGAGCACTGCTTTCTCAATAAAGAATTCTAGTCCAGCAATTCCTCTTCTCATCATCACCTTCCTATGAATTGACTCCTAGAGAGCCAACTTTGCAACAGCTGATGGTTTCTGTCACCTGCACTCATTGCTGCATCCCTAGGTGCTACCAATGTCTCAAATCCATGGTGGTCACATTACCTCCCAAAATGGGCATACAAGGAAATAAGGGAGGAGTGTAGAGATGTGTAGCTCTAATTCCAGATTTATCAGACTCTGGACATTCTTAGATTTAATAAGCAAGGTACCTGGAAAACAAGAACAACCATAATAACAAAATAGAAACCTTAGCAATGAGACAAAATTAGATATTCACTTTCAGCAACCTTCAATATCAAGTTGCTTTAAGGTTTATCTAGATAAGGAGAAGCAAGTAGATCTCCATTATCGGGAGAGAGCAGAGGCATTTGTGGAGGGAGCATGCATACATATCACACTTGTTTAAGGAGGAGACAGCAGCACTCAGCCACGAACAATAAGTGAATGAGAAGGTAACACAAGAGCAGCAAACCTGGGTGATTGCACCAACAGCGTCCTTAAATTTATCCAACTACTCATCCCTCAGTATCTTCTAATGCATATCAGGTGTCATGTTAGGACCTGGGACCTTATGAACCAAGCCGGAGGAGTCAAGTAAACTAACCACTAAACTGCTCAATGTGTTAGATTGGGTAATAGAAATTGCCTACAACACTGACCCCTACATTAACCTGGGTTCCCACAAAACACTATCTACAGAAGTAACCAGAAGTACACATACAAACCAGAAACGTCAACCTTTCAGACATCTCGGTGGCTTCCCTCTGCATACCTGAAGGTGTATGCAGGATCATCTCAGCCTATTGCTCAAAGGACACTCTCTAGTCTCAGCTTCAGTGACACTTTGGTATCACTGATCCCAATCTGATCCATGAAGGCCTGTCATGACTTCTTCTATACAGTCCTCTCCACTCGTCCTGATCTTCTTACCACCATTTTTCCCCTAACCAATTATGACGGAATGGCTTCTTCCAGTCTCACTTTGAATATGGCTTCCCCAGAATAGCTTCCCTCAACTACACATTTTAAGGAAGTTCTCATCATTATTCATTTATAGCTTTCCTATAATAGCTATTATAGTCATTAATAATAATAATATGTGTATTTGCTGAATAGATGGCTAGAAGGCTGGATCACAGACCAGTGAAAAGAGAATGAAGGGAGAGAGGCAGGCAGGTGGGAGGAAGAGAAAAGTCATAGGGATAAAGAAGCACTAACAAGAATCAACTAATTCTCCATAAATATAGAAAAACAAAATTTTAACAGGCTTTAAAGAGGAGGGGTTATTTTGATCTATTTTTCACCCATGACTTGAAGTCAAAGACCTGTAGGCTCCTGTAGTGGTACTGGGCACGGGAGGGATTGAAAAGCAGTTGTTCACAGTCCCTCNGCTCAGTGATCTTAATAAATGTGTGGGTGAGACTGACTTACATGAATGGGGGAAATGGCAGAGGTACAATGAAGAGTTCCATTAAACACAATTAAAAGGCTTGGGTGATCAGTCACACAGGGGGCTAGAAAGGGAAGAAACAGACAGTGTCACAGGGAAGCAGGGTCTGCAGTTTGCCTTGGAAGANACCAATAAAAGGGCCTCAAGTCTAACTTCACAGCCCAATGAGTTAATTACGACTATCTCCATTTTACAGATTATTGAAGATCAGATAGACAATGGCCAAATAATTTTGCCCCAACAAAAGGTACCCAATGGCATTTGTTAAATAACCACACCTTTATTATTTATACTGCTTTATATTTTTAATTTAGTAGGTATATTTACATATAACTTCACACATGAAATAAGCCTTTAATGTGGCTAGTTGGACATGCAGTCGCCTAAACTCCAAAAGCACGCAATGGCAGTTATCTTAATCCTATCACCAGAACAATAGGGACTTTTCAGAGAAAAGATATTCTAACTTGCCCTGACTTGTTTCCTTTATAAATTACAACAGAAACTTTCACCGATTGCCTTCCAGATGAAAGGTAAGAAAAATATTATAAATATGTTTTATTGCTCTCTTTAAAGCTGTTCAAGGACCAATAATTCTGGATGCTCATAGACGTCATCTCGTGGCCTATAACAAGGACATTCTGACACTTATGCCCCCAGAAGAGGTAGAAGAAGGAACTACCTGCTCTGTATTGGGCAGGGCTTTCATTTGGCATTTTGAGTATTATTCCCAGGGAAGCCATAAGGAAGAAAAAATAACTACCTTCTTACATTCAGTAAAATTGGCAATTAGAAGGCAGTGTGGCAAAGTATTTTTAAAGTGTCTGATCTTTGCCATCCATCTCAATCTAAAGAAATTTCAGGTGCAACTATAATCATGCTAGCTTTATGCAGAATATGATGAGGCTCATAAATAAATTATTGGAGACACATGGAAGAGGTGTAAGTGCATTAGCCAAAATCATTTAATAAAGTAATAATCATGTCAGAAAGCATACCTGCTATTTGTAACAATCAAGACAATAACAGGGAGTGTTTGAGGTTAAAACACAAACCATCAGCAGCATCTTAGTAATTCACCACACTTGACATTTTAAGGAGACACTATTTCGCATTAACATGCACTTTTTATGAAGAAACGTAGCATTTAGATTTGTAAATCGAAAGACTGACATTATACAAACCTAGTGTTAAATCACTTTCTACATTTATTGCCCTGCTTGTGTCATCGAAGGTGGTCATTTGCAATTTGCTTTAACAAATAAGAATTCCTGTCAATTACTCAACACTTGCCATATTGAGACCAAGATTGCCACCTAGTGAATTTCATTATAACATGTTATTTACTGGTCAGTGGCCAACTTTTGATTTTCTGTCTTTATGATGAAATATGGTTATTGCAAGTCATATCTAGGAGATCAATATTAATGCTTCCTAAAACACTGATACCTATATATAATAAAAGTGCCTACAGTCTTGAGGAGACACACAACTAAAATAGGCAATGTTACACAAGCATGTTTAAGGACCTACTAAGGGCTAGATGCTGACCCACACTACTTCTAGTTAACTTTTAAAATAACAATATGAAGTAAATTTGCCATATATTACAGATGATAAAATAGACATAGAGTAGGGAAAGGGAAGCAGAAGGGTGTAGGTGCACTGGGGAGATCCTATGTGAGAAGAGAACCTGTGATCATGCCAATAGCATCAGTTGTGTAAATTGATCATGCAAATATTTGAAGAAAAATTATAGTGCATTAGCCAAGAAGGATTCCTAGGATGATCTACTCTGAGCTATTTTTACATATATTATTGATATAGTTTCATGGCTTAAATGCCACTCTCTTCAGAATTTCAGTGATAGAAAGTAAGTTCTAGAGATGTACTCCAGCATATGCCTATAGCTAAGAATATTGCAATATGTACTTAAAATGTTGTTATGATAGCAAATTTTGTGCTAAATGTTTTCACTTCAAAATAATAGAAGCAATAATAACAAATTAAACAGGAGAAAACATTGGGAGGTGTGTGCTACCTTTGTGAAAGTAGATTTTATGGGTGTATACATGCTTCTAGGCTCATCAANTCATATACATTAAATACAGCTTTTTGCATGTCAGTGATCCTCCAAAAAAGAGAATAAAACCAAGAAATATTCCTGTCTTGTCATCACATAGAACAGAGAAGTAGAAATTCCTTCACAAAGCCAACTGATAACAAATCCTTGCTTGGTCT
Organism: Neotoma lepida; assembly: GCA_001675575.1. Classification (NCBI taxonomy): domain Eukaryota; kingdom Metazoa; phylum Chordata; class Mammalia; order Rodentia; family Cricetidae; genus Neotoma; species Neotoma lepida. The sequence continues at coordinate 30,118 of LZPO01088172.1, read as the reverse complement.
TGTCTCACTACAGCTGCCAGCACACTGCTGTCTACTCTCACATGCTCCAAATTCAAAGAGGCAGAGTACAGCCACAGAAAAACTTTGAAGGGGTGGTTACAAACTCTGAAATACCACTTCTTTATCTCTTTATCATCTATCTTTGATTCCTTCATTTAACTAATATTTATGGGAACATGGAGGTGAAGAAATCCAAACAGTGACCTTTGGTACTATATAGATTTCACTCATATGACTCTACCTAGTGATGCTTATGGGTGATACTGGTCCCTGTTTGAAATCTTTCCTAAACCTTCTACAACTGTGCTATCATGATTTGTGGGGACAAGACTTGCCTTACTCTTAGGCTCCTCCTCTTCTTTGTGTTCTTTCACTGCATGATTGAGGTGTTACATTGATTATCAAAGCATGTGATCAGAATTAAGGGCGATTTTGGAGTAACTGTCCATTCAGTAGTGTTATAAGACCCACTGGTCAAAGACATCTGTGAATTCTTAGTACCAGACTCTGGTACTCCTAGGCCATAGTCTTACTATTCCTGGGATGGGCAGTACATACAAACGTCTCATATCAAAGTTGTAAAAACTTATTAAATACGAAAGTGGCAAAGATGGTTGGCAGAAGGATAAAAAATTAAGTGGGTTGGTTAGATGGTTAAAAAGGCAAAAGAAAGGCAAAGGAACCAAAACAGAGTTCAACCTATCTCATTCTAAATCTTTCTTAAATTGAAAGTCTTAAGTATAGATTTCATCTTTCCTTCTCATCTTTTCTCCTCAAAATTTTATTCAGGCTGATGGTCTCTACTCTACAGAATTAAGAGATCATGTGCATGTGTGCATATACATTTGATATTTACATTTTATAGATCAAATATTGTGACTTAAGCTAACCAATCTTTATGAGATTTTATGGATAGTTTTAGGTATTAGTAAATGTAAAATTTATGGATTTTCTAGTTTAAAAAAATTATCCAATATCATTAAACTTCTTTAAGTATATGACAACTCCAAACTGGACTGATTCATTTCTGTACTTGTTTTCCATATATATGAAATAATATTTATCTCAGAGTCACTACAGGAAATCATATTGCATCCATCCAGGTCCTGGCAGGAAGCAGGTGACACAAAGGGATAAATGGAAAAAAATTAGTGAAAGAGGTTCGAAGAGATAACAATGTCCCCAGAGATGTCTATATTCTAATCCCTTGAACTTATAAATGCATTACCTGATACTACAAAAGGAATTTTGCTCTTGTGAACAAAGTTAGGGACCTTGTAATAAACAAATTTACATCACTTTTTGGACAGGCCTAAAGTTAAAATGTGATGGGAAAATCCTGAAGAAGTGACATGACATTTGCCACACNTTCACTGACTATCCTCCAAAGGCTCACATGAGGAAAGTTTGTTCAGCAGCCTGTGACACTATGGGGTAGTAACAGAACCTTTACAAAGTGGGAGAGGAAGCTGGTCACCAGGATGGGATTGTGAAGGAGAAATTGGGACCTCGGTCCTGGCCTGTCTTTATCTTTGCTTTCTGATTGCCATGAGGTGACAACCCCCCTTTGCCACACATCTCCTGTCATGATGTAGTGCTTCATCACAGGCCCTCAGACGATTGGCCACATGATGATCCCTGACTGAAACCTCTGAAATTCATAAGTCACGACAAACCTTTGTAACCTTGGGGTTACAGGCTTTGTAAACATGGCCATAGGTTTAATCTCTAGCGCAATAAGAAAGCAAACAAATAATGTAAATTTTCCTTTTCTACATTTATTTATTTAGTGTATATATATATATATATTCATTCATTCATTCATTCATTCGTTTTATATATGTATGGTCATGGCCTGTGACATGCAATGTGTGTGGAAGGCAGAGGACAATTTGCTAGAGTCGTTTCCTTCTATCATGTTAGATCCAGCATCAAACTCAAGTCTCCTTCACCCACTGAATCACTTTGCCAGGCTACCTTTCTACTTTTTAATTTGATTATTTCAGATACTTTATGTCAGTAACAAAACACTAACACAAGGACACTTAGGCTGCTTTGGATGGCTGTGAAGATGGAGAATGGAGTAAAAAAGGTCTGAATGACCTCTAGAAGCTAGAATTGATAAAAGAGATTTTTCCTCATATCCTCCAGGAGGGAAGGTAGCTCTGCTGACATATGATTTCAGCCCATGTCACACTTCTGACACATAGAACTATAGAGNAAAATAATATGTTGCTTTGAATCATAGAATTTATGGTTGATTGCAATATTGACAACAAAAAATAGACCCAGCAAGTAACATTGACAAGACCAAAGAAAGATGTAGTAGAGCCAAAAAGGGGGAATGAAACAGCTTTATATCTATATGAGTGGGAGGTAGATTACCACTTCTTAGCTTCAAGAGCAAAGTGAGTAAGAAGTCAAAGTAGATGACAATACTCAACAAGAGCCAATGTCTTGGTAACAAAATGCAGCCACTCTTAAATCTCAGCCCAACAGTGGCAAAGTAGAAGAACTGATAATTCACACTCTGTCTATCCCTCTCTGGGTACCTGTTAATGTTTCCCAAATAGAAGCTAGAGGGCATGGAAACCTATGTACTCTATTCTTACCAGCACAGTAAAAATGGGTACAGAATGGTTCTAGAGGAGCTATAGAACACTCATGAATGTACACCAAAGATATCACAGGCTGAGCCTAGTGTGTCTCAAGGATTCTTCCTTTCATTGTAGAACACTATTCATATTGGTTTAAAGCCAATCTAGGCCTCTGCTACTTGGGCTGAAAGTGATCAGTGTGGCTATTTAATAAAGAAGGAAAGGAGGAAAGAAAGGAAGAAAGAAAAGAAAGAAAGAAAGAAAGAAAGAAAGAAAGGAAGGAAGGAAGGAAGGAACGAAGGAAGGAAGGAAGGAAGGAAGGAAGAAGGAAGGAAGGAATCTGCAATCCACATCTTGATGATCTGTGTGGCTTCCAAAGTTTTATAGAGCTTGTATCTTAATAAGGATTATAGGCTGTGGTAAGCACTCTCAAAANGATTATTTCACTCTACTTTCCTAAATGACCTCTTGAGGTGAGNACTTTCAGTTCTTCATTAGAAATGATGAAAACAAAACCTAGGGATGAAAACTGTCTCAGAGCCCTATAAAAAACTTCAATTTGATCTCTGTTCTTCCCTCTCCAGATCTATATCTTTGTCTATTGTTAACTGGCCCAGCATGGCCCCAGGTCATGGCCTCATCATTTGTCCAATTCATCAGCTACACAATATTTTCTATTCCTTCAATCTGATTAATTTCATCAATAGGCTATATTTACTCCAATGCATTGTTATCGAGAACCACTAAAATATGTACTGTGAAGTCAACCATGTAGCTGGCGAATTAAAATGGACAGATCCATAAGGAAGCATGGTCAAGATAGATCTGTATCATCAAAGGTATCCAGTTAGCACATAAAGGAAAGGTCTCAAACTGACTATAAGTGTGGGCTTACTTTCAAATGGCATCAGTTTTAATATCGAAACTCATGCCAGGTATCCTCTAAACTATCTAAGATAAATGACCCTTATCCCCCTGAAAAGATCTCAGAAGAAACCACCTTGATGAACTTCCTTCAATAATTCATTCTGGTGTTTAAAAACCCGGATGTTCATTTCTCTATATTGACTAGAAATAACAACCCTGTTCAGATGATGTATTTATAAGGCCTTTAAAAATAATTTGAAACATTTTTAGCTCCTAATATCCTCCTAAGCACAGGCGTTCTAATGGCTATTTTTGTTTCTAAGGTTAGTTTCCAGTTAGTTTAGTTCGTTGAAAGGAAGCAACAAGATTTAATTGTACAAAACAAATGAAAAAATTATTGGTTATTGTTAGGATACTGAGGGCCTGGTAGACAACATGGTGGGAGATGGAAGGGAAAAGAAGGAGCTTGGCTCCCCAGAAACATTCTGGACAATCAAGATTAATGATCTCTTGCATACTACTTCTCTGTACCCTCCCCACCTCTCTTTTGCTCTAGCAGATAGGAACAATCATTATTAAGTAAAAATGTGTTAAGTGCTATTAATGGGCATTTTTAATGTAAGGACTCTGTTACTCTTGATGTAGCAAATTATTATCATATGCTAACATTTTACAGCTACTCAGATATGGGAGTTATGCATGGCTCCTCTTTAAGATGCTAATCAACTTTGCCTAGTATAAACTGGAAGGGAAGAGAACTCATTTATTGAGATTTCTTTCTGATATTCTTGCCAATTAGTTTATAATTGTGGATCATGACTATCATTTTCCTATACCTTAAGGCAGCCATTAACATAAACTGAAAGTATAACCCAGGGAATGTTATTTGTGTTGATAATAGATTGCTTCATTTCCATTATCTCTATCCTTAAATGATGAAGAAACAGAAGAAAAAAAGAAGTAAAATATCATAAAAAAGAAAATGGATCTTCATGTTTTAAAGTAATAATGAATCTAAGATGGTTTTGAAAAATTCAAACCTAACTATGTTGGTTAAGAATAGGCTTATCTAGCAAAAATAACAAAATCTTAAATTACCTTCTCACCCTTTATACTCTTCCACTTCTTATAACTCAGGATTTTAAAATCTGCATATAATATGCTCCACAGTACATAAAGAATCTGACTGTAGGGTGTGACCACCATCCTTAAAAGATGAAAGTTACATATGACTTCCTGAAGGAAGGAAGGAGGAAGAGTGGGAATATATCAACTCCTTCCTTAAATCACCCCCAGAATCCACCAAAGAACATACCCATTTATATCCTACTGTCCAGAATTGAGTCACATGGTTACCCAAGGCTCCAAGTAAGACTAAGGCAGGAACNCTTTACTCTTAGTGGTTGGTGATGCCCTTCCAATGATTTTGAAAACAGAATAATGATCAGAAAATTGGTGGAAACATGGCATTGCTTTCTCAGTTAGATAGTTTTAAAAAGTTAAACAAAATATCNTCTTCCATCGCCCTTGGGTNAATATCAAATCANTTAATAGNTTCCATGAAACTCACAAGCTGGATCCTGCCCACAATATGTTACCCTCTGTCATGACTAATCATGATCAACTGGATTATATTGAGAAATTCCCAGGGGAGTAGAAGAGCCTACCTCTAGGTGTATCTCTGAGGGGTTTTCAAGAGAGGATTGCCATGAGGAAGCTCTGGCCTAAATGAATGGTTTAACACATTGATGGGTTCAATCCAAATGCACCATTAGGAGGTGGTGGAGCTGTGGANGGGGTGCCTGACTGGAGGAAATAGGTCTATAGTGACATAACCTTGGGGTANTGTAACTTAACCTGNCCACTATAGTGTGAGCTTCTTTGCCATGCCTCCCTCCCAGGATGGACTGACACTTCTAGAACACNGAACCACAATGTATCTCATCTTCTTTTAAGCTGTCCTCTCATTTAATTTGGTCATACCTATGCAACAGTAACTATCACCTCCATGGTTGTCTTCATGCTCTTGTCCTGCTACACTGGCTGAGTTCCTTGAATAAGTAAATATCTTCATACTTTTTAGATTAGTATGGAACTTTCTCCCTATTTGCCTTTTAAATTTCATCTGAATCACCCTTCTCCATCATTGGAGAACCCACTCAAATGCCATTTATCTTGAGTACCCGAGTTCCCATAGAAGTGCCTATAGGCTTTATGCTCCTCTGACCCCATATCATAAGGCTTATACACAAGAAATTTGTTACTTAAAATTATTCTCTGCAATGTCCTTGTCAGCTGCAAAGTCCATGAAAGGTAGAGAATTCAATATTGCCCATGGTTATACACTTGTAGTTTAGCCAAGATTTTTTTTGTCTTNTAGGTAAGATTTATTAGAATTAAATGTATATAAATTCATAGAATTTGATGAGTTTTGGGGAACATTTTCATTCATGTGTCCAATGGCCCAATCCAATCCATATGGAACATTTTTCTATTCTACTAAAAACTTCCTTTATACTTGCTGTGGTGATTTGAATGAGAAGGCTCCCCCTCCATAGGCTCAGATATTTGAGCCCTTGGTCTGCAGTTGATGGTGCTGTTTGAGGACCTTGTGAAACCTTTGGATGTGGAGCCTTGCTGGAGGAAGTGTGTCACTGGGGACTGGCTCTGAGTCTTGTTCTACTTCCTTTTCTCTCTCTTTGCTTCATGCTTGGATTTGAAGACATGAGCTCTCAGCTTCATATCCTTATTGCCTACNATGCCTACCGCTNACTTCCATGCATCCTAGCCATGATGGACTCTTCTCCTTCTGGAACTACANACCAGAAGAAACTCTTTCTTCTATAAGTTGCTTTTGTCATGGTGTTTTATCATAGCAACAGAAAAGTAACATACATTTTCTTTGAATAAGAAGATACTATCATGAACAGTGACTACTTCCGTTTTTTTAATCATGTTGGTTTTGTATTCCCTATAAATGGAAATATATATACATACATATACATATATATATACACATACATATATATGTGTGTATATATATATATATATACACACATATATATATATATATAATTTTGTTTCCATTGTCTTTTAGTGCTGACGATTAGATGGCCTCATACATAAGCTAAGTTGCCAGTCCAGTCATATGCTTTGGGGGCTAGTTTCATTGTATTCAACAATGTCTGTTGATTCAATCATGTTGTTATGTGCTTGCAATTTACTTGAAAATATGTAGGGGTGGAATTAAAGTAACTGAGCAAATGTATATTTAACTTTTCCCCCTTTTCCCTTTTGTGGTACCAGGGATCTGACATGGAATCTCACACTAACCCTTTAGGTACTCTGTATACATCTGGAAATTTGCCAACTGTTTTCCAAGAGTATCTGTATTATTTTACATTCCCNCTCAGAATGTATGAGAACTTTGTTCCAGATCCTCACTGATAATTGATGTTTCCAATATTTTTAGTTATTTGATGTCTTCAATACTTTTCATCATTTCAATGTCAGGTCACGTCTCATTGTGGTTNGAATTTACATTTCCCATTTCAAATGCTAAACACAACTTTATACATGTATTAGCTACTCTAGTGGTTTATTTCTCTTTGAAGTATATATTTGAGTCACTGACCATTTACAACACTGAGTGGTTTGTCTGTTCTGTTGATCTTCATGACACCTTTATATACTCTGAATAAAAATAGCCTGTCTGATAAAACATGGCATATTTTCAGTCTGTGAAAACAATGTTTAAGAGTAAGCATTTAATAAATATATGTTGCACAACATATCACAAAAAATATTATTTTAAATTACATTAGAAAGGATGGAGTTGCTTAACTGGATAGCAGCGGTTGACTCATTCAGTTAAACAAACCTTGGTTCATACCATTTCCAATTGATGGCATGCTCTCTGCTGTTTTAATATCTACTCACAGATCATTAGCACTTCTTCCATATCTTTTTAATGGTTTCATTTGTGTTATTAGCACATATCCTTAAATATTTGAGCAAAGAAACATATTTTCCTATCTAAAAAAATCACACAACATAATAATGAACCAAANAAAAGGAATCTGAGGCTATAGATTAAGCCATTCTATGGGTTCTTGAGAGTCTAGTATGTCCATAAACCACAAATGAAAGCTAGCATTCTAAGTTTTTCATGAAAGTCAATAATCTACAATTATATTACAAAAAGCAATTTACTTATCCAAAGCATTTATAAAAATTATTTTCCTACATGCATCAAAAACCACAAGAGGAATACATCGGAACCCTTTTATCAAAATCTCAATAATATGCCAGTTTAAAATACTACACTAAAGTATAATTTAGTGCAGAAGACACAGATGCCTACCCTGCATTAAACAACTGCTTACAACAGAGNAAAGAAAAAAATATTATAACAGAAAATGTGAATAACCAGCAGGAGGGACCAATTCCAATAATATGGTAGAAGCCAAAGCAGTTAATGCTCTATTGGCTGGGGATATTTATGCCAACACTTAAAGGTTTACAAAATATTGGACATAGAAAATTAAGAACCTTTGTTAGCCATATAACCATGAAAAACTTTGAGGTCATTCTTGAGTTCTCCCTCCCTTTCTTTTACTCATCCAGCTAATTGGCAACTGCTGTACATGCCAATTTCTCTCAAATCAATCGCCTCTTTCCATTCCCACTTACACTCCTTTTATTTTAGACCTCACCAGCTCACAATCAAAAGTCTCCCGATCAGTGGTTCTCAATCTCCCTAATGCTGGGACACTTTAATACAGTTCCTCATGTTGTGGAACCATAAACTTATTTTTGTTGCTACTTCATAATTGTAATTTTGCTGCTGTTATGAACTGTAATGTAAATATCTGATATTCAAATATATGATATATGATCCCCATGAAGTCACAACTCACAGGTTGAGAAGCCATGCTCTAGATATTCTTTCATGTTGGTAGCCTCTTTTTGCCTGTACTCATCTCCATGATTCTATTAAAGCCTAGGGGAATCTCTTCACCTGCCTCTGTGATGGCCAGCGAAGGAAATGTCCTTTTTCACAAATGTTATGAAGGTGAAGGCAGGACTCTAAGAGTCTTTACAAGAGGAAGTCAGGTTTGTAAGAGTAGAAAAGATTTGAGCAGCCAGGAAGCAGGTGAGAAACCTGCCTCCAGGCTGCACCACCACTGCCACCAGCCACCCACTGGATTCTGTTCCCCCAAGACCCACTCCACTGCCCAACCTCATGCACCTGATCATTCTCCCCATGATCAACCCTCCCCTGACAACACCAGCAGACTACATAGGCACAGACACAAACAACCCACATCATTTGGAAGAACAGCAGACTACATAGGCACTGGCACAATCCACACAAGTTGGAAAAAAATAAGCATAAATGCCAGTGTAAGAATATATNAACAACAGAAAGGACAATATGGAACCACCAGAAACCAGTGATCCTACGAAAGCAAGACTTGAACATTCCAATGCAGTGGAAGTACAGGAAAGTAAGGAAAACAACCTTAAAAATAACTTTATGAAGATGATAGTGGTCCCTAAAGAGGAAATGAAAAATTCCCTTAAAGAAATTGAGGAAAAGACAAACAAAAGATTGGAAGAAATCAACAAATCCCTTAAAGAAAGTCAAGAAAAAACAAACAGGCGAAGGAAATGGTTCAAGACTTGAAAATTGAAATTGAAGTAATAAACAAAACACAAACTGTGGGAATTCTGGAAATGAAAAATGTGGGTAAGCAAACAGAAACTACAGATGCAAGCATCACCAACAGAATACAAGGAATGGAAGTCAGAATCTCAGGCACTGAAGATACGACAGAGGACATAGATTCATTGGTCAATGAAAATGTAAAATCCAATAAATTCCTAACACAAAACATCAAGAAATCTGGGACACCATGAAATGGTGAACATAAGAATAATAGGGATAGAAGAAGGAGAAGAATCCCAGCTCAACGGCACAGAAAACATATTCAACAAAATCATAGAAGAAAACTGTGGTGATATTTTATCTGTGTTCCCCAATAAAATTTATCTGAGGATTGGAGGAAAAAACGGGGCAGCCAGCCGCTAGTAGTAAAACAATAGTCATGCAAGTTAGCACACGCCCTTAATCCGTTTGGTTTCTCTGTGACTCCAAGGTCACATTGGGAACTATCGGAAGGTGGCACATGCCTTTAATCCCAGCATCAGCCATAGAGTTCTGGAGGTCCGTGCAGACAGACAGNAAGTGATGTAGCTTGGTAAAGATANAAAATGAGTTANCAGAANGGNCAGGCATAAAAAGCTGGGTTAGACAGGAAGTCACTCTCTTCGCTTCGCTCTTTAGAAGTAGCNGCAGCATTGGTGAGGTGAGGCTAGCTGGTGGCTTGCCCACAATTCCTCTAATCTCTGTCAGATTTTCACCCCTATTTCTTGTTCTGTGTGTTTATTAATAAGACTGGTTAAAAATTTGTCTTACAGAAAACTTACCCAACCTAAAGAAGGAGACGCCTACAAAGGTATAAGAAGCTCACAGAACACCAAACAGGCTGCACCAAAAAAAGTCCCCTCACTACATAATAATCAAAATACAGAATAAATAAAGAATATTAAGAGCTGCAAAGGAAAAAGGCCAGACTACTATACCCAGAAAAACTTTCAATCACCATAGAAAGAGAAAACAAGATATTTCATGACAAAACCAGATTTAAACAATACCTATCCACAAACCCAGCCC
>LZPO01088171.1:19342-29672 GCA_001675575.1 Neotoma lepida | reverse complement strand
TTGCTAATGAATAATAATTATTCATGCCTCTCTAATACCCATTCCATTTAATCTAAATATATAGTCAATAATGTGTTCCAAATTTTATTTCAGCTCAATGCTAATCATAAAGTGTTGGCAATGGTAAAAATTTAAGAATAAATATAGAGAATACTCTCACTAATATGGTATAAAAGACTGTTAAACTANCTTACTTCAATTTGAATTAGAATTGATCGTACGTTAATGTTAATATTGACAATTCTTTTTTATTAAANAGCTGCTCCAGTCAAACCTGTCCATCAACTTGGCATCCTCTTTATTAATTACCAAATAACCTGAAAAAATTAGTTTACATTCAAGTTTTAAATTAAATCTTGTGTAATATGTAACTTCCCAATTAAGATTCAGAGTTTACTGTCTTTACAAATTCAAAATCTCATCTAAAAATTTTTAAATGTATTTAAAATAAAATGTCAAATATTATATATATAGGCATAGACAGAATTACATGAATACAATCAAATTTTGTTCCAGTAAAAAGGAAAAGAGAATCATATGTTGTTGCAAACATTAATCTGAAATTTCAAACTCAAGATATGTGTGTGTGTGTGTGTGTGTGTGTGTCTATGTGTGTCTGTGTGTCTGTGTGGTGGTTTAATAGGTATGGCTCCTATTCAAACATAAGTGTTTGAATGCTTGAACCATAGGGAGTAGCACTATTAGATGTGGCCTTGTTGGAGTAGGTGTGGCCTAGTTGGAAGAAGTATGTCACTGTGGAGGTGGGCTTTAAGGATTTATATGCTCAAGGTATGCCCAGTGTGACACAGTTGTTTCTGCTGCCTGCAGATAAGATGTAGAACTCTCAGTTCCTTCTCCAGAAGATATACTCTCTGCCTATACACCACCACCATGAAGATAATGGACTAAACCTCTGAAACTGTAAGCCAACCCCAGTTGAATGTTTTCCATTATAAGAGTTGCCATGGTCATGGTGTCTCTTCACAGCAATAGAAACCTTAAGACAATGTACTATAATATTTACAATAAAATAATTGATAATAAAAATAAATTTACATATAAATTTATTACATATTTATATTGATAAAATAGTTGAGTCAATGCTGTGACTTTGAAAGCCTATTANATGTTAAACTTCATGTAATTATTTATATATATGTAGTCTTATCCTTATATAGTCATTTCATATGTGGATGGTTTCAAAAACATCATTTTACATAAGACTGTCATGTACTTTGAGCATATTTACCCAACTTCCTCCTTCCCTTCCCTCCTGCTATTCCCNTTGTTTCTCCAGTACTGTCTTACTTCTAGCTTTCTTTCCCATAAATAAACGATTTTATGTATCTATATAAAATATTGAATCTAAAACTGGAAGAAAACAAGTAGCATTTGTCTTTCTGTATCTGCCTCATTACACTTGATATTATGCTCTCCAGTTGCATCCGTGCTCCTGCAAACAACATAATTATGTTCTTCCTTATGACTCTATATAAACTCTATTGTATATGTACACTACCCTTTTTTATCAGTTCATTTTTTATGCATTAGATATTTAGGCTGCTGCCACATATTTGAGATTTTGAAAAATGTTGTAATAAACAAGGATGTACAATTATCTCAATTATATACTGAATTAATATCTTTGGTACATATACCCAACCTATGTGTTTGATGTGGTAGTTATATTTTTTCAATAGTTCTACTATCTTTATGCACATTTCTGTTGTATCTAAACTAATTTTAATTCCCACTGGCACCATATAGAGTTCCTGCTTTCTCTGTAATAGCACCAGCATTTAATTTTTCTTAATGAATATCCATTCTGACCAGTGTAAGTCAAAATTTGAATGCAATTTTAATTTAAATATCTCTGATTATGGAGGATATTGAACATTTTTCATGTNTATTGGTTATTGTTATTTAATCTTTTGAAAACTAAATATTCATTTCATTAAATCATTTACTGGTTGAAGATTTGGAAAGCTTTTTGGACATTTGATTTTTAAAGTTTCATATTTGTATGTATAAATATATATACTAGCTATTAACCCCATATGATATATAGCAAGCAACAATTTGTTTTTTCCATTCCAGTCTTTTTCTTTACTCAGGATAATTCCTTTTCCTGTGCAGAAGCTTTTAATTTCATAAGACTCCATTAGTAAGTATTTGAGATTACTTCCAGGGGTATTGGAACCTTACACAGAAAACCCATGCTTGTTTCTACATCCTCAAGTGTTCTGTTTCCTCTAGATTTTTTAAAATTTCAGTTGTTACAAAGGTTCTTTATTTGATTTTGCATTATTTTTTGCATGAAAGTGATTTTGATCTAGTTTCATCCTCTTACATGTGGAGAGCTATTTTCTCAGCAACATTTGTTAAAGAGACCTTTTTTAATCCACTGTTTTGGTGATCATCATCAAAATTCACATCGCTGTTCTTAATTGTGTGGGCTATTTCTNGGTTGTCTGTTTTATTCTGTTGATCTTTGCATCTGTTTCTTGCTGTTTCTTATGCCAATACTATATAATTTTATGACTATGTCTCGGTAGTATAGCTATATGCTGATGTCTTCATCATTGTTCTTTATGCTCAGAGTTGCTTTAAATTCAAGGTCTTTTTCCTTTTATATGAATTTTATGATTGTTTGTCTTCTCTTCCATTTTTGATTCTAAAGAATGACACTGGAATATTGATAAGANTTGTCTGACTCTAAATATTTTGTTTGTATTACAGATATGGTAACAATATTGAATCTAGTGATCCATGACCATGGGTTGTCCTTTGATAGTGTGTCTTTTTCAATTTCTTTCTTTGGTACTTAAATTTTTTTCACTGTAGTAGGTTTCTACAGTAGTAGTTTTCCAAAAATAGAAATGCCCTATAATTTAGTGGACTTGTTCATTTGCCCTGTCTGGAATAAATAGACATTCATTTTGTTCTTAAGAAATCACAAGAGAGAGAAACAATTGCAAGTATATTAACCATCATGTCCTTTTATTTTCAAAAATATGAAGTTTGCAGAATGACTGGACTGGATTAAGTAGACAAGATTCAGTAGAAGGTGATATCAGGGAAGCCATGAAATATTTATAATGATTTTGGATTTTAGTCTGAGAGCATTAAGAGGTCAGTGCACATCTTTTCTTAAGCTAGTAATATTATTGGAATGNCATTTAAATACAACCATAATCATTTTGGTCATCTCTTTTGAATAGTTTGAGAAAGGCAAGGGTACAGGTAGATGGTGGCAATGACATAGAATAGTGTGGCACTGGATTTGGAGCACCTTATCAGAACTGGCACAGTGACTACTAGACTTCATGTTGGGCAAGAGAACCAGAGGAATCAAGGATTCTGCCAGGGATATGGGATTGTGGAAGAATGGAGCTATTTCTAGCTAGGTAAGTTATTGACTGAAACATAACCATTTTAATTTCTTCTTGATTTCTAGCTCACCACACTCAGTTTTCATCTAATTCTCTGGTTGTTCCTATCAGGTATTCATGGTGATTCTTCCTGATTCTGACTTACTGATACCACTTCTTCAGGTATCAACCTTCTAAAAGCTCTGGTGAATTTACCTGATATTCTGGCTTTGAGAGCCATCCTTATTATAAAGTGTCACAGATTTATATTCTTTAGGCAACTGCAACATCAAACTTATATTTAAATTTTCTACCTACAATCTTGACATCCGTATGTAGATACCTAATAATATAGCTGACTAATCATGTCCAATAGAAGTTTTGATCTTCCTTCTTTGGACATCATACACTAGGTAGAAGTAACAACTCCAACATTCTACTTACTCAGACTTTGAGATTCACCTTTATCATCCTTTCTTTTGAGACTTAATAGACAGTAAGATTTTTTATTTATTTTTAATGTGTAAATGTAACTATGACCTTATGCAAAAATCCTGATGGNATTAGGAGACATCCTAACGTATTGCCCTTAGCCATCAAACTCCTGAAACAATGGATCACAGAGAATGAATAGTTCCTCAGAAATACATGATGAGGGAAAGGAAAGACATAGTGCCCACCAGAAAAGGAAGGGTTTTCATAGGGAGAAAAACTCACATAGTTATAGTGAGTTAACTCATATATGTGCTATGTATTGAGAATATATATATACCTGTGTTANGTGTGTTACATAATTTCATGAATTTTGTTTTATCTTTTCTATAAAATGGTAACATTGCTGTAGGAATGGTGGAGAGAAAGTAGTAGTCATTTTCTTACTTAGCCAAACTACAACTAAATCTATTTTCCCTTACTAATTTCTGCCTCATAACGTAAAATACAGTGAAACAAGGCAAGAGGCCTGTGGATTCAAAGAAGACAGATCCTAAGGTTTTGAATTCATGGGAGACTATTTCTAGAAAATACATAAAATTTGAAACCATTAGCTTCTGTATAAATAACCACAGTCTTTATGCAGAGAAGACAGTTAAATAAAATATTCTAGAATTAAGTATTCAAAATTAGGAAAAAATATAAAGTTTAATTATCCAGTGAAAGAGAACAGAAAGACTGAAATTTGTAGGATTAAAAATGCTGAGAGCAAGGAATCATAGACTCCCAGGTAATGCATTATTTATGAAGTGAGTTTTCAATTGTATAGATTCTTCTCAGAGGTCAAGTACAATTATCTCTTTAAAGTACTCATTAGAGTTATTGAGTGAGGTAGAATCATTGCCTTCAGATAAAATTTTGTTTCTCTTGTGGGTTTAGAAGTAATATTGCAATTATTCAGGTAAGGAAAAGGGTACTATGAAATGTACACATTGATAAAAAATTTNATGATAAACCTAACTAGTAAAGAGTGACGAGTTGTGTGCTTTTGTTCACAAGGCTTCTTGTTTCATTTTCTCTAGTTGTCATTTAGTTTTATGATGTTATTATTATTTATGTACTTATAACAGTAGAGTTTGAAGAAGTCTAAAGGAAAGTAATGTAAAAGAGAATGATGTTACTGATTTTGTATTATTGACATACAGAATGAGTAGAAAAATGTGACAGAAGAAGACTAGTTTTTGTAACATGACATGTGAAGATAAAAAAGCTGAGGTATGCAGGTTGGGTTAATTAATTATGCAAGTTCAATATAATAATTTACTTTATGTAATGAGAGGAGAAATAGCTCAATATTAAAGGTTGAATGGTTTGCCAAAGCTCAAGAAGCTGTCAGTGATTTAAATATACTATTGCATTAAAGCAAGAAGAATCTCATACCACACAGCTTGGTAGTCTTGAGCCAATCCTAATAGAATACAGCCAGCATAACTTTATGATACATATCTTTGACAATATTTTATATAGACAAATAGGCTAAATAGTCACTGACATGGTATTTTACTGTACAGCAATATATTAATATCTGTTTATATAAATCAGTTTCAATATTATTTCAAAATATTTTCTGATATGTTGATCAATTTTTAAAATAAGAAGTATATTTTGTCCACCTATTAAATTTAATAATAAGAACAGCATTCACTTTTCCTTTANACTATAATATTTCTTGGAAAATTTTCAGAGCATTGTAATTTGATTATATACAAGATAAGCAGACACCATAAAATCTACCCTAGATGTTAAGTACCTAATAATACTTGTGTCAGTTCACCTTTAATGATTCTGCTTTCCTGGGCAATTATCTCTAAGCTCTTACCTTTCTTCTAATCTTTCTTCTACCTACTCCTTTGACGATGATACCTTGTCTGACATCTTTGGGAGCATCTTTGTTACAACAAAAACATACAAAGCAATTTGGACAGAAAGATACATTCAGAAGAATCACATGGATATTGTGGTAGTTTGAATATAATTGTCCCAAATAGGCCCATAGTTATTGGCACTATTAGGAGGTGTGGCCTATTTGGAGTAGGTATGGCATTGTTAGAGAAAGTAGGTCTAAATTTACTTCCTGCTCCCTGTGGATCAAGATGTAGAACTCCCAGCTCCTTCTCCAGCACCATGTCTTGTTGGGAAATATATGATCACACTTTGAGTCCCGAGTTTGCATTTGCATCACTTAAATAAAATTAACCTTGGTTCATGAAACTGAGTTAGCAACTAGTTAACAGAAAGTAATCATAGAGCACCAGAGGGCATCCAGGATAGACAGAGAGACACAGTAAGTAGTAGGANGGGTTTTGGAGTGGGGAAACTTTTTGTGTTTTGGCAAAGTGGAAACATGGGTCTTCTGTGGTGCCAACAAAGAGAGAGGGTTAACTAGTTGTTACTCAGTCTCTTTGAGCTTGCAGGGTTTCACCCTAGCCTTATGAATGTCAGGTATTAATCATAATTAGAACAATAGAGATTTAGTTAGAGCTACCTTTAGAAGCAACAACAAGGCCAGTTACTGTGGGAGTAGAATTCTCACCAGGCTGTGGCCTGAGCAGCCAGGCCCCTGCTAGATAAGCAAGCCTTTAACTATGGAGCTTTAATTGCTGGCTAAGTAGCCAAAGTTAAAAAAATAATCTGCTTGCATGCCACCCACCATGATGATAATGGACTAAACCTGTGAAATTGAAAGCCAGCCCAAATTAAATGTTTTCCTTTGTAGGAGTTGCCATGGTCATGGTGTCTCTTCACAGTAATAGAACCCTAACTAAGGTAAAAGTTGGTACTAGGGACTGGGCTATTGAGGTGATAGGCCTGACCATGAGCTTGTTTGGAGGAATGTGGATTTGGGGATTATTGGATTAGGAATGCAGTGGGATGCTTTAAGCACTGCTTAACCGGCCATACTAGTAGGAACATGGAAGACAGTGATACTGAGTGTGATTTGAACTGTGGGGATGGGGCTGGCTCAACAGGTTTCAGAGGAGAATTTTAGTATTTTGCCTAGAGATTGTTCTTGTGATATTTTGGTGAAGAACATGGCTGCTTTTTGCCCCTGTCTGAAGACTCTGCTTGATGTTAAATAGAATAAAAGAAGTGGTGATCTGAGGAAAGACCCTACCCAGCTAAGCTTCAATATTCTGAGAAGAAATTAAAGAACAGTTTAGATCCAGGCATGGTGGTACATGCCTTTGAGCCCAGAGCTCAGGAGACAAAGGAATACAGATCTCTGAATTCAAGGTCAACCTGGTCTTGAAGTATAGAACATGTACCAGGACAGCCAAGCTTAGGCAGTGAAGGAAACCACGAAAAACAGAAAGCTGGTAAAGATGAAATTGAACAAGAGGCTGTTGCAGCTTCAGCAAACAACAGAACTTAGCAGCTTCAGCCATATGGTTCAGGGTTTAGAGTTAAGGATAGGAGAAAGGGATTATAGAATCTCCCTCTGTGACTAAGGATAGCCACTGAGACCAGGCTTGTGCCAAGGGTTCCCTGCATAGCGGCCTAGAGATGCCATTGTGGGAAGCTGTGAAGGTGAAGTCTGGATTGCCTTGAAGCCCCCAAGATGTTGGGAAAGCCAAGACACATTGATACCTGTCAAGGAAAGCTGCTAACAAGGAATGGAACCAACCCTAGAGAAAGAAGTGTGTTGCTGTAAACAAACTGAAAAGAGTTGGAGATCTGAAGAGATAGTTGACATCCGACATGGAGACAGAGAGTTTGGAGTTTGCCCAGCTGGTTTTCAATCTTGCTTTGGTCCAATATTTACTTACTATATTCCTTTTCCTCCATTTTGGAATGGATATATATATATATATATATATATATATCCTGTTCCATTATACATTGGAAGTATGTGACCTGCTTTTTTTTATTTTGATTGTACAGGGTACTACAGTTACAAGATTACATGAGTCTCAGAAGAGACTTAGAACTTTGGATTTTAAACAAGTTTGAGAGTTTTATATATTATGGGAACTTTTGAAATTGAACTACATGCATTTTGCATTATGATATAGTTATAAACATATGGGTGCCAGGGAGTGGAATGTGGTGATTTNAATGTAATTGGCCCCCATATGCTCATAGTGATTGGCACAATTATTAGGAGGTGTCCCTTGTTGGAGTAGGTGTAGCATTGTTGGAGGAGTTGTGTCTCAGTTCACTTCCTGGTGCCTGTGGATATCAAGAAGTAAAACTCTCACCTCCTTCTCCAGCATAATGTCTACCTGCATGCCACTATGACAATAATAGACTGAACCTCTGAAACTGTAAGACAGCCCCAATTAAATGTTTTCCTTTATAAAAATTGCCATGAACATGGTATCTCTTCACAGCATTAAAACTCTAAGACAGGTATAAACAAGAGTCTCTTAAATGTTTTAAACCAATTAAGTCAATGTAAAATAGCTAATATAAAATGAAGTTGTATTGGCATATACAATAGTTTTATAAGTGAATTTAATGGTCCTAAAAGATGTATGCAAATCCATATATAACCACATATACCAAGCCACATACTGGCAGTTTCTTAGCTTAGTATTATCAAAATATAAAGTATAATTTAGACTATTTATTATCAACATTTTAATTTATAGCATGAGAATTATTAACATAGTAGGTTATTTATTTTAAATTTCTTTTCAAAATTTTTATGTCTGATATTTATTTCCCAAATTAATGCCAGAAACAAAAATAATAAAGTAGGAATTTGCAAAAAATGCCTATATAACATATAATTATTTACATTACTATATGACAAAAACAAAGAAAGTGTTTTAAAACTAACTACTGGAGTTATGATGCTTTGAAGTTTGTAAATTAATGGAAGTGGCCAACAGGAGACTTATTTAGTATAAATAAGTCATTATAATTTAATAACTCACTTATTTTTTGACATTCCAACACACGAATACCTCAAAATACACAAGATTTTTCATCTNCTGTCCTAATCATTTTCTCAATAAAATTAATTATGCTGGTGGTAATTTAATTATAAAAATGCCTGGCAAATAAAGCACATTAGTAAGTATGAAATAATGCATGTGGCCTACTCTGTCTTGGTGACATAAAATAAGTAAACTATAATTATAAATTTTATNAAATTAATTTAATCAAAATTTTATTATATTTTATTTCAAATATTGTTCCTTGGCATTTTAATAATGTTCTTGTTCCACTATTTCCTGAGAAAGGCCTTCTTTGGATCTTTAGTCACAGACAATATCTCTATTACTTGATTATCATAACTAGTTTGCATTCTTCACAGATAGTACTACTTCCTTCAATGATATGTTTGTGATCATGCCTGTTTGCCTTAATGAAATGATGATTTGACGGACAAGAGGACTTTGATGTCTCCACTTATAAACCCTCAGGATCTAGATAAGCATCTACTAGAAAGTGCCCTCTCTTCCTCACAACCTCTGGCTCTAGAATTCAGTAGTAGTTGGGTGGCAAGAACACACACACACACACACAGCGAGGAATGATAAAATATACCAATCAATTATGAAATTACATGCTGTTAGGATTAAAATTCATGGAAAATTGTGGCCCTCTTGTAAGTTGCATGTCTTAAGATAAATAAGGAGTAGTAAGAAACTGGAAACCCTTGAGAGAAGAGATTGTAGGGGAAAGTATTTTCTTTACACAGTCTATGACATAGTATTATATCATAGGCTCAGAAAGATAAGCCACATGTTGTCTTTTANAGGTGAATCCTAACTTCAAATCCTTAGATTTATGTGTTCAATCTGGAGTACCTGTAAAAGTAAAGAAATTATAAATGGACCATTAGGGTTGGGGATGTCTTAAGAGATGGAGATCATCCAATACTAATGATATGAAAACAGTGTGGGGATCGGAAGGGTGGAATATTTAAGTAGGTAAAATTGTATGGATATATACAAGATGATGGAGGATGGAGGCCTAACCAAAACTAACTGTGTGCAAAAGTCTCATGGAAACTTCATACTTTGTAATTCAATTTAAATCTATAGGTTTCAGAGAGGGGGGAGAAAGAAGTAGGAAGAAAGGGATGGAGAAAGAGAGAGAGTAGGAGAGAGAGAGAAAGGGAAGTATTCTCTACAACTGAATAATGCTGCTCCTGAAAGTCAAGGTCTTAGCCTCTAGGTAGAAACTTAATACTACTTCTTAGATACATTATCCTGGTACCAAGTTGCCTTCTAAATGTNTATGTTTATACTATAGACAAATACTAATTCAACCTTGGCTCGAATCAGACAAGCCCCTCTCTACAGTTAATGGTGGTGGATGTAGTTATATATGCCTGTCAAGTGCGAAATAAGTGAGGGTTAAATGCTTCCATACTACTCCTCTAAAGTTGATGTAACATTACAGAAGAGGAAGTGGAAATACTAAGAGTTGGGACAGTAACTGAAAGAATATGAAATGCTGTTATCTGGGCATAAAACAGCCCATTCAGTCATGACCTCACAAGAGCTGTGGCT
>LZPO01088170.1:22918-34153 GCA_001675575.1 Neotoma lepida | reverse complement strand
TGTGCTCCTATGCTATGGGATGTGCATATCAATAATTCATTACTTAGTCATACACCGATATTCCATGTTAGTGTGGGCACCTCTTGAAGGCAATTCCATTCTCATAAACATTCCTTTGTGTGTTGTGGTGGTTTGGTTGAGAAATAATCACCTTTGACTTTGTATTTGAANGCTTGCTTCCAAGTTGGTGAGAGTTTGTGGAAGTTTTGAAACCTTTAAGAGTTGGAGCCTTGCNGGAGGAAACTCTTCGCTGAGAGTGGGCTTTGAGGGTCTATTTTCTGGCTGGACTTCCTGGTCTTTCTCTCTGCCTCCTTTATGCTGATGAGCAGGGAACTTCTATGAGTATAGCAGAATGCCATTGAGAATCATTTTATTGTTATATTCTTAGTAAAATAGTAGTATTTAGTTCTGGGTCACCCAAGCAATGTCAGATATAGACTCCCTCTCATAGTGGGGACCTTACATCAAATCAGATTTTAGTTAGGTACTCCCAAAAGCTTTGTGTCATCATTTCAGTAGCATATCTTACAGGCAGGACATCATAGTAGATTAAAGGATTTGTAGCTGGGTTGGTGAAAGAAAAAAGAAGAGGACATGACCACTCCTAGGTATGGTGAGGGAGAAGGTTCATTGTAGAAGAGAGAGAGCATAGTCAGAGGCAAAGACTTCTGGAAGAGTCCACTATGGACATGGCTAGCATTCGGGACTGTGAGGAGAGNGAGGAAAGGAGAGGTGTTGGTGATCCTAGATGATATATGAAAGCAGCTGATAAATCCAGCTTCTACTTCAGTTCTTGCCTCCAGTTTCCTGCTATTAGTTTCTACCCTGATTTTCTTTGGTGATAGGCTGTGATGTGGAAGTAGAAGGAAAATAANCCCTCTCTTCCCTTGCTTTGGTCACNGTATTTTAGTGTGACAAAAGAAACCCTAACTAAGACATTTCCTTAAGTTGCTTTTGTCAGTGTGTTTTATAATAATTAAAGAAAAGTAACTAATGCATGTATCTTAATCATGATTGTTCCACAGATCAACATGACAGCAAGCTGCTTTGTGCTTTATTATTCCAGGTAATAAAAGGCATCTGATTTGGCATACTGGGTATATGAATTTCCTAGATTTGGCTGCAAGAAAATAACAAAAAAATAAAAGAAGGAAAGTTTCTGCAAATCAAAGCAACATTTAATAGCTTATTTACTATTTAAAGCTCCTCTGACAAAGGAAGATAACCAAAGATAGAATTTCCTTAGCAAAGATAGGGATGTAGAGCAGTTGGTAGAGTAGTTGCTCAGCATGCTAAAGAAAGTTTGTTTGATTCTTTGCCTTGAACAAATTGGTTATGGCAATGCAGTCCTGTAATATCAGTATTTAGGAAATGGAGTGGGGATCAGATTTTCAAGTTAGCCCTCTGAGATACAGAGAGAATGAAGCTAGCCTACTGAAAAGTAACAAAACTAAAACCAAAATCAAACAATCTTGGTGAGTAATGAATGAAAACATAACTTCTGCTCTGATGTAAGAATGCACATCTATAATGATGCCAGTACAAAGGCAGAGATGGGACAACTGCAAGTTTGAGGGACACCTTTGAGGCACACTTGCCTTACATAATGAGTTCTCAGACAGTCTGTACTTCAGAGTGAGTCCATGGTGGAATATTTAACACAAACAAATTATAAATTCTGGTATCATATACCATATCTGCATTTAGTTCAAATTACATTGAAAGAACCTCAGACAACTACAATGCCAATTTCTCACACTTCACATGATGGATTAAGAAACTTAAAATCATTGGCATCATATGTTCTTATATATTGTCCTTATATTATGCTCATTAATGCATGAGATTGTGATCTTCACATTTCACTAAAGGAAAATTAAGATAAATATCCAAGTGCATTATCTAATCAAAATATTCCAGCACAAAGCTGATAAATCATAATTACCTGAGTTTGTGTAAATAGGCTACGCTTCTGCTAAATGAAGTTTTCAATGTTGTAAGAAATGCAGGATTATAAAATTATATAAGGCCATTGATCTTACTTCAAATACTTCTAAAAGAAAATAAAGTTATAACAGACATAAGCAGGCAAACACATTTCATCTTCAAATATTTTAATTCAGTTTTGAAAGATTAAAAATTAACAAACAACAAAAGTTAAGAAAAGAAAATGATTTCATGCCTTAAAATTACTCTCTTAAAATGTTTAAAGTATGGTTATAAAATCTTTAGTGTACAAAAAATGAAAGCAACCTAAATGGCTATCAGTGTAGGACCATTAGTAAAAATAAAGTTTGCCAATGGAAAAGCATTCTCCAGAACAATGACAAAGAATAAAATTTCATGTGTTTTGTATGGAAAATACATTGAAAAGTGGTATGGGATATATCTCAAATGCAGAATCAAGCAAATAATATATGTGTATGTATATAAACAAATGTACATGTGCGTACAATTATAACATAAGAAAAGAGCAATAAAGGCTAATCTTTCAAGGATGCGGAAGGACTGAATGCTGGTAATAGATACAAGTTATGAAAGGGTATACAATGCTAACTGTTTTTCTAGTTCTAATTCTGCTGTGGATTTTTTTGTTTTTGTTTTTAGTAGTGGATAAGTAAACAAAATACATTCAAAACTAAAAGTGTAAAATCTAATGTGAAGCGCCATCGATTGCATTCTGAATGCCAATTCTCACTGTATAGAAGTTCATTAAGTTGTATAGACTTTGCATCTGGATAATTTTGGTGCATAATATTTTTAAATTCATTTTAAGGATGTTTTTATAATAAAGTTAATAAAATTTTAAAAAAGAAAAGAAAAGAATAAGAAATGTATTTAAAATCTTATGGTATAGATAAGTGGAAATCAGTGACATTCAATAATAAAATGTGGACTTGTGTTTTCACATGAGACAGAGGACTCCTATTTATGCACTTGACAGAATTCTACTCTTATTTACCTTTATTTAGCACAAAGGAAAATTATATGTAAAAGAAAATTATTTTCTTATTGAAACCTGAAAAAAACTAGACAGAATTTCAACCTCATTATTTCAGTATCAGTGTAATGAAAGGCTACTGAGAATTGAGGTTTTGTGTTATTGTGGGTTTTCTCTCCACACCAAGGATCAACATCCTCCATCATGTCATGTTTCTTCTTTAACTGTTCCTCTACAGGTAACTTTTACAATCTAGCATACTGTGGTCTTTGTCACTACATTTCTTATTGAGAGTCGCCTTTCATGGAACTGTCTGAAACTTACCCCGTTCCTCCAATCTCATCTTTTCCATTCCTTCTCATTTACTTTCAACTGTCACCCAGAGCTTAGTGCTGCTCCCTAATAATGCTAAACATACTGTCACCTCAGAGATTTTGTGACAATACACTCATTTGGACTACTTATTTCAAACAAAACTTAGCATGACAGTAACTCTGTACAGGACATACACACACACAAACACACACACACACACACATACACACACACACACACACACANAGAGAGAGAGAGAGAGATAGAGAGAGAAAATTGAATATCTTCTCACTATATCTGAAACCGAAATACCGAAATTATCTAAGTACTTTTCAGCCCAGAAATCAGCAAAAGCCAAACAAACAAACAAATCAGAGATGTTTTATTACTGTTAGTAGGATCAGAAGGAAAAAATGAACAGCAACTATTTCTGTTCCTGTAGAATTCACAAAAATTTTCCCTACCTTTCCATTTATCTCTCTCCTTCAGTTCTATAGACAAGAAAATAGCCAATTAGAGAAATCTGACCATTAACTAGAAATAGAGAAGATTAAATCACACGAAGTCTAAGACTTGTAATACCATGTTATTTCCAAAATATTAGTCAGCAATGACAACCGAGAGAACTTAAACTACTCAAAATTTAAAGAAACATCGACAAATGTTTTGTACATGAAACAGGGAAACTAATATCTAAATTAGGAAATAAAGCATATGCAGTGTGCATCTGCATGTGTGTGTGTGTGTGTGTGTGTGTGTGTGTGTGTATGTGTGCTTGCAGGCAAACTTGCATGCTCTATGTTCAGATCTGTCAGTCTCTATTTACTTATGCAAATTTATGTATGTATCAGATTTATATAGACAGGTATACATATGTATATTTATCTAGTTTTCTTCTTTCTTCATTCCATGCCCTTATGGAATAAAACTATATTAATTTCCTTGTATAATACATCTGGTTCTTTACTCTGTTCTAAAACTCAACCATTTTTAATATCTTTTTGTCATTTTTTTTAAAATTTAACTTCTTTATTGACTCTGGGAGGTTCACATCATGCACCTCAATTCTGTTCACCTCCTGGTCCCCCATATCCTTCCCTCATCCCTGCCATGCTCCCCTATATAAAGAAAATAAATCAAAGTAAGCAAACAAGTGAACAAAAGTAAAACAAAAAGATCCAAAACCAAGCCACAAACTACAACAACAGAAAAATCTCTTTGCTTCTGCTTCTTTCCTGTTTCTCTAACACCTCTTCATTTGTCCTGGTGGCACTGGAGGCTTCAGTGTGCCATATAGTTTACCTCTTTGTCCCCTCAGTTTTACTGGCAAATGTTCATTGCAATGAGTCACTGGTCTGGTTCAAGGCCTCTGGTTTCTGGTACACCATCATCACTGGATCCTCTCCAGAACTCCTCTGGGATATCCTGTGGCTGTCATGAGTCCTGGAGATCTTGCAGGTATCATTCTGTAGGACCAGTCCCTTCACCACCTCCAGCAGGTCTTAGATGAGGTAGATACTAGGGTGGGTCAACCCAAATCCCAGCTGTGGGCCTGGATGGTAGCCAAGCTGGTCAGTCCAGGCCCCTGTGGCCATGACCTTGGGTGAGAGGTGGAGGCAGCTCCCCCTATATGCATGCCCTCAGAGTCAGTTCACCTTGGCCTATGGTGGGATGGTGGGTGACATCTCTTCAGCAAGCATGGGCCAGTTCTCTTGCTGTAGTGTCCAGTGAGAGGCAAGGGCAGCTTTCCCAGGGCCAGCATAGAGTGTGGTCGGCTCAGCATGACCCTCTGATTTCATCTCACTTGGTACCTAAGTCCTCCTGAGTTGACACTGGCCACAGACATCCACACAGACCCCAGCTGTGGCTGGACCACAGACCCAGACATGGCCCTCAGCAGCAGCTTGGGGCATGTCGACATCCTGACTCTGGGTATAGGGCCTGGCCACTCAAGTAGGAATGGTTTCGGCCCTAACCTTGGACCTCTATGTGATCTTTGGGGGCAATGCAGGACCTGGATTTCTGTACAGACCCAATTCACAGTGGAAACATGGACCCCGACATGGTCCTCGAGAGTGGCTGGGTGTGGATGTCACCACTGCCCCAGTGGCAGTATGGCCCTGAGACACCAACATGGCCCTCAATCTCAGGTGTCTGCACATCCTTCTATGGTAACAGGTGCATTGAACATCAGCACAGATCCTGGCTACAATAGGGCCTTCGACCCTGACATGACCCTCGGCTGCAGTTCTGGTCTGGTTATCACTATGACATTGAGTGTAGCACTGAGCACTCACATATAGATACATCCTGGCCCTCAGACACCAACATGGACTCAGGCGGCTAATCTGACCCTGGGCATCTTTATGGTACTCGGTGTCCTCAGGAGCCGCATACATCAATCCAGACCTTGGCCGCTATAAGGCCACAGACCCAGACGTGGCTCTCGGTAGAAGCCTGGGTCCAGATGACATCATGACTCCCGTGTGGCAGCACAATCCACCCATATCTGTATTGCCCCTGCTGTGGTGTGGCCCTCAGACTCCAACCAAGTAGCAAGCTCTGGTCCAGATCTGAGGCCTTTGTATCAGCCCTAGTAGCAACTTGTCCCAGAGACTTCAACACAGACCTCAGCTGCAGCTGGGCCACAGATAGAAACATGGCCTCAGGCAGCAGCTCAGTGTGGTTGACATCCTAGCTCCACATGGTAACCCTGGCAACTCGGATCAAGATGGCTCTGGTAGAAGTATGGCCCCTGGACACCAACAAAGCCACAGGCTATAGCCCAGACCCCAGGCTTCATTTGGCCTTTGGTGGCACCATGGGACATGGCATCAACATAGACCTCGGCTGCTGTAGGACCATGGACCCAGACATGATTCTTGGCATCAGCCTAGGTCTGGTTGTCACCATGGTCCCTCCCAGGTGTCAGTAAAGGCTGCCCCATCAGTATGGCCCTAGCAGCAGTGTGGATCGTGGACCCAAACATGGACCCAGGACGTGACCCAGGTCACTGAAATCAACAAAGCACTCGATAGCAACAGGAGCCATGGACATCAACAGACCCGGGCTACTGAAGGACCAGGGACCCTAATATGGCTCTTAGCAGCAACCTGGCCCTGGCATCATCATCATAGCACCGGGTGGCAGGCAGACCTTCCCTTCACTGTATTTATTGATTTTCACCATACTTTCATTGTGGTTAGAGAAAATTCTATAAGCAATTCAAATTATTTTAAATGGGTTTTCAGATACTTGAAAAAAATTCAGATTTCTGTATTTATTGATTTTCACCATACTTTCATTGTGGTTAGAGAAAATTCTACCAGCAATTCAAATTATTTTAAATGTATCAAAACTCATTTTCTACCTCAAAATTTTATTTACATTTGTTAATATTTTAAATATATCTACAATTCACACTCAAATGTCTGGCTGAATTGCTTTTCATTTATCATCAATTGAAATAAATTAGTTAATTGTGTTACTGAAGACTTCCATGGCCTGAAAGGAATTCTGTATATTGTCATATTATTTATTGATTGTGTTGTTATATGATTATGACTTTATTTTTATCTATTTATCCTGGCATTGTTATTATATCTAAATTTTGCTTTTGATACTCTGTTTCTGGATACACAAGTATTTACAGTTTTCTAGTTCTCTTGATGAATGTCTCCATTTATCATCATGAAATAGCATTACTTTTTATTTTCACTTTTAATATTCCTTTATTTTTAAGACTTGCATATGTACATACAATTAAATATGATATATCCTGCACCTACTAAACCCTTCCAATTTCTCACATAGTTCTCAACATGCCACTTCCTAACTTCATGTCGTTTTTTTATTTTTATTTTTAGAATAAGACGCTAACTTTAGCTACTGTTGTAAATATATGCATTGGTGTAGGAATATCCATGGGAATCCATTCAGTGGTCGACTACTTAGTAAAGAATTATTCTACCACACCCGGAAACCATCTACTGCCAGTAGATATTCAGTCAAGGATGGATGAGATTGGAAAATTTTTCTGATTTGCTCTTGTGCAATTGATCGCATTCCTATAAGTCAGGACTGCAATTGCCATGTCATGTCTAGAATGCACCATTTAAGAGCACTTCTTTGCACCCAACAGTTCTTACATTTCTTATTAATTAAACATACTCTTCCTATGAATTTAAAGGAAAAAAGTATTTATTTATGATAACATACTACAAGAATGACTTTTTATTCACTTATTTTTTATTTTATTTTTATTTTTATTTGAGACATGGTCTCTCTACATAACACTGGCTTTCCTAGAACTCACTATGTAAGCCAGGTCAGTCTAGAACTCACAATGATCCACCTGCCTCTACCTCCTAAGCTCTGGGATTAAAGTCATGTACCATCATGCCTGTCTCTGGTGTTGTTTTCTTAATCAGTGTTTACCTTGGAATTTTTCTGTTTCTTTAATTAGGATATATTTCCATTTTCAATTCATGTTTTAATAATATAGGCAGCATATAGTATATCTTATTCCTTTTCAAACTATTTGAATATTTTTAACTACTATTATTACATCATTTGCAGTTAACTTTATTAATAGGTTTATGATAAAAGCTATATTCTTAGGTTTTTAAAAATTATTTTCTACCTATCATTCATTCCTCATTTCTATTTTGATTTAATTTTACAAAAAAGTATCTTCATTAATATCTTTTATCACTTTGTTATCTTCATCTACTTTAAAGATTAATTTTCATTCAATTTTTTTCCAATATTAGTTGAATTCTGGGCCTCACAGATGCTAAGCAAGAACCTTCTTTTCAGCTACACTCCTAGTCCCATAAAGACTTTACATGCATTGAATAATTCCAAAGTAAATCAATAGATTTTTTTATGTCCTACATTGACTCTTTTATATTTGTAATTCCTCTTGATGATTCTTTGACTAATGGCCTACATAAAATAATGATGCTTTTCCTCTAAGTACTTAAGGTTTTTCAGCAGTCATTTTGCCACTAGTTTAACTTCACTGTGTCCTGATAGCATACTTGGTAAGATTTTTTTATATGACTTTGGGGGTGTTTTATGCTCTAGCATGTGGTTTGTCTTAGTAAATTGTCTATGTTAGCCTGAAAAGAATGTGTGTTCTGCTGCTGCTGGATGAAGTAGTCTATAAATGTCAATTAGATCACATAGATTAATGGTGCTTCTCACTTCAAGTATATCCTTATTGATTTCCTGCCTGATGGTTCTATCAATTTTTGTAGGCCAAGTATTGAAGTCCCCAGTTGTAAAATGGAATTGTTTTTTTCTCCTAGAAGACCTATCAGTTTTTGCCTCACATATTTGGGCATGTTTACCTTGGGCACATATACCCTAAGGATTGCTATGTTTTGATAGACAATTGACCTGCTTATCTTTTTGTTATGACTTGATTTATCTTAAAAAAAAAAAAGAAACTCCCTTGTTCCAATACCTACTACAGCTTTCTGGGAATCCAGATACTCTAAATTTGTCCAATGTTTGCAAAAATATATTTTTCTGTTTATTACATATAGTCTATATAGGTGAGAGTTTACATATAAAGGGTAGTAATTCTCAACACTATTATTTACTAGACCCTGGCAGTCTGTCTCTTTTAATTTGTGCTGTTAAGACATTCATATTTAAAGTGATTGTAAGTATTGCTATTTGCAATTGGATTAATACCATGTCTGTGTTTCATTTACTGATCTCAGTGTTTAATAGGCATTTTATATTTTTACATTTTTCTCTTCACACATCAGTTATATGTCTATATTTTTTTGTGTGTAGGACATCAAAGAGATAGTTCTCTGTGTAAGAATCCTTGCTGTGAATGAAGATACCTTAATTTCAAATCCCTAAGAACCTACAAAGATGTGTGCCTATAACCTCAATAGCAGAGTGTTGAGGCAAACAGATCCCAGGAACTTTATAGTCGTCCATCTTAGCCTCAATGGAGAACTTCAGTGATGCTCTGTAGAATCGGAATATAATATGCATAAGTTTTAAGTTTGGGTATTTATGTGCTTTATCTCCTTTAAGATTCATAATCTTTCATTGGTTTTCTTACTTTGGTTTTGAAATCTCACCAACTACATTAAGTCTTCCTTCCTCTCCTTTTTTTTCCTTTATGATTCTTGGGTAACTCATTTCACTTGTGCTGCTCATTTAAAAATTGTTTTATAGCACTTAGTTATTCTGATTTTTATTTCTCTGTTCTTTCTCCTCTCTTTATTTCACTGCTGTAAACCTTACTGGACCTATCTTCAGATCTCTATTCTTCCCTCCAAGATTATTCCAAAACATGGAAGATACGTTTATTTTACTGATAGAGTAATAATATACAACTTTTTACTTGATTTACCCTTAAAGGAAATATATCCTTCTGAAGTTCTCTATCTATTGCTACAAAGTATCTAATATTTATTGGCTATAATAAAAAAATCATGAGCGCTGTATTATAGTTCTTGTTAGTTTTGTTTCAGAATCTTGTTTTTTTGTTTTTAATAATAACAGAAATGCCTTTAGAATATGTTTCTCTTACCTATAAAATGCTTTGTGACTTTTATTGGAAGATGAGTATGCTGTAGTGTCAAATGCAAAATAGTTAAGTAAGCCTTTCTTTGTGAGACACGCCNATCTGGTGGTACAATTGCTTAGGAGATACTTTAATATATGGATAATGCCTGAGGTTTTATTTTTTAGGATCCTCATTTATTCTTCCCTATTGTTTTTAGACTCTTCACAATATCTTCAAAAATAAAATGCAGAAATTTCAAGAGCAAGAGGNTACATCAGGTAAGGGCTGTTCTGCTATGTGCTAACAATAGAGGAAGGCAAGTGGGTATTTGCAAGACAGAANGAGAACAAGAAGAACAAAGTTAAAGCACACCCTGTCTCCATCTCCCTACAACAACATAAATTCATGCATCAGTNTTTAATTCAAGGCTTGCTTTTCCTATTATGGGATTATTTTGTTCGCAATACATTTAAAATAAGTGTTAAAATGTCAATGTGCACTTATAGCCCAATAGAATAAATGGAATTTGCCAAGGACTTGAAATTTTCCTTGTCTTTTTCAACAAGGAAAATTATTTGTGTACAAGTATTTATGCATATATTAGACAGATTTTTATATTTTCATGTTCATTTTGCTTATGCAATATTTACCACATTTTAAATTAAAAAAGAAACTGTAAACAGAGTTTCTCTGTCTTGCCCTGTACCACAACCTCTTCCAAGTAATCATTCAGAGGCCTACATTAATTATAAATGCTTGGCCAATGGCTCAGTCTTACTAGTAACTAGCTTTTACATTTAAATTAACCCATTTCTATTAATCTATGCCTTGCCATGTGGCCCGTGGTTCACCAGTCCTTGGGCAGCTGGCTCCTTGGGCAGCTGGCTCCTTGGACAGCTGGCTTGCATCTCTCCCAACTCTGCCCTTCTTCATCCCCTCCTTAGTTGGTTTTTTTTCTGCCTAACCTTAACCTGCCTGGCTACTTGACAAACAGCTTTATTATTAACCAATGAGAGCAACACACATTCACAGCATACAGAAGGATCATCCCATAGCAAGAAACTAGGCTATATGTAACCTTCTACTTTTTCTAATTTTCATGAAGTATTATATTGATGATCCATTTCCCTACTTTCTCTTTGCAGTTTTGTTTTAGTTATTTTTGCTGGTAGTTACTATGTATGGATATTTATCAAATGATTAAATAACATTTTGTAAGATAATAGAATTTATTCAACATTTCTGCTGGTATGTCCTGGTCTTACCCCAAAAAAACTTACTTTTATCAGCAGTGCTTGAATAAATGCACTTGCACACCATTCTTGTTATACTATTGATCACTTTTCTGAAGAACACACTTAAAAAAGACTAAATCTGAGTGTCAACAAATGTTTTTATTTTATTTATTTTCTAAAGAAAAATTTTTATTTCCTGTAGAAAA
>LZPO01088170.1:0-11609 GCA_001675575.1 Neotoma lepida | reverse complement strand
TTCTATCAAGACTGAGAACCATTAGTTCATCACAGGGTATATGATGTGTCTATGATTTTGTGCTTACTACTAAAATTTTAGATTCTAAAATCTTCCTAAGATTGATTATATGTCTATGGGTCACACAATCAGAACAATCCCTAATTCTCACTTTAACAGTTTGCCATGTATCTATTGGAATGGATTAATAAATTATAANTGATACTCTATTAACTTATGAGAGCTCTGTTTTTATTAATTTATAAAGACAAATACTACAAATAGTGTGTAAATACAAAGAACTAAATACATTTATATTATAATGTATTTATTATATATATATATGCATAAAGGTATATTTTCTCAGTATGTATGTTTCTTCTGTACATGCTAATGTATGAGGAGAGAATTTTAAAACAAAATGAAAACATTAAATGTGTCACAAACCTAATATATAATGTATATGCTTACATGTTTACATCATACATAACCTGCATGTATATGTTCTAAATAAATATTTATATAAAAATTTAAAGACTATATTGTTTGGTGGGAGCTCCACCTCAGCCCCTGGCCACCATGTAATGTCCACCTGCTGGCCACTGGCCACATCGCTTCCTGCCNGGTGGGTCCACTTCCAGATGCAGCCACTGGGCCTTACTCCAGCCTGGTGCCCTATCTCGGTCCCACTTCCTGCACCGCGCAGGCTTCNCCCCAGAGTCACCGACACCTCGAGNTGCCTATACTCCTGGCCCTTGCTTGGCCCATGCAGCAGCCCTGTGCTAGGCAGCACACTGCTAAACCCATCCCTTCAAAGCCCACCAAACACGGCTCCTCCCCAGANAGGCTCAGACTACTCCCTCGGGTTATTTAACCAGCATCCTGGAAAACAGATGCGTGGCTCTTCAGGTGTCTCCTCCCGGTCTCCTCTCTGAGGGGCCAGGGAAACACCCAGGAATGTTTTTGCCCATTAAACCTGGCCTTTCCTAATTTGGCCTGATTCAGATTGCTGCATCGGTGGAGAGGCTTATCCAGGTGTAAAAAAAAATTATCACATGTTATAAAAGATTAAAGATAATTACTTTTTTCTTTGTAAAACAAATGTTAAAACTTAATCAGGATACCTATTCTTTTTATATATTTGACATAAATGTAATTATATAANCAACCTATACTCAACAAAAATGTGATGCTTACAATGGTTATTATGAACACAAACAAACCCTAGGCTACGAAATAAGTAGAGCCCTAAGGCACTGTGTCCAAGTAAACAGTAAGGAATTCCAAATAACAATATTGAGTTTCATGGCTACTAAAAAAGTGGTTGAAGGATATTAGTTCATACAGGAGTAAATGAAAGCAGCAGATTTGGGGNTTTTTTGTTGTTTGTTTTTGTTGTTTTTGTTTCTTTTGGTCTTTCAGTGCAGTGTTTCTCTGTGTAGCTCTGGCTGTCTTGTAACTCACTCTGTTTACACACTGTATTCCAGGCTGGCCCCAAACTCAGAGATCCACCTATCACAGCCTTTGGGGTTCTGGAATTAAAGGTTTGTTTCATCACATCTGCCTATTTGGATTTTAAGGAAAAGCACTTAAATGTAAATAAAACTAAAATTTCAATTCCTCAGTTGTATAAGCTACATTTCGAATGTTTAGAGCCTATGTTTAATTAAGAAAGATTAAAGTAAATAATAAAGAGATAGAAAATTACCATAGTCACAGAAATATTACTCAACAGTGGTCATTATGGGAAAACAATTTCTTTGCTTTGGTATTCATGACTATCAACATTTTGCCTAATTTTTTTTTCTACGTGCTCTCATTTAAGATATTCCTTAGTGCTTGTTAGATAGAAAACATCAGGAATAGAGAGTTTGAGATACAGGTCAAGAGATTTTTATAAGATGAGTTACAGTGCCACTAATTGCTGTTTCTAGTTACTTTTACCTTTTAAAAATTAATCAAGATTAATGGCTTTTATAATCTAGAACCATCTTTAAGTATAAATTTAAAGAAGGAAAATGTATATATTTATTTTTAATGCTCTTATATCCTCACCTGATAGTATGCCATCAGCACTTCTATGTGTTATCTATTTGAGAATTACAACACGACTGAAGCATTATATGAAAAATTATAAAGTTTTTTCATAAAATCTCAANAAAAAATTAGGTGCAGGAGTTTATCTATTGCTATATATTATCTACATTTTGTCAGTTGTTATTCATATTTTCAGTTTCACAGATTTATCCTTCTGTGGATATAGCATAAATTTTACTTATTCTTTAAATTAATTAAATATTTTCTGACACTGCACCCACTAAACGTCCTGATGCAACGGCAAAGATTATTTAAATCAAGTTATCTTAGAGTCAGATAATCTTATACATTGTCTAATACAATGTTAAAGCTAACTAATTTTGCATGGGGGAACCAATGGAGTGCTGAGTGAATGCATCAAGTGGGAAGAAGTACTGAGTGANTGTGTATTGTTGAAATGGGCTCAGCCATGTCAAAGGACCCTGGTGTCTCAGACCCACAGAAATGGAAAAATATTCCCCATACGGGTGAAGCTCCAAGGGATGGCAAATCTTTTCCATTGATCAAGACTGAATGTTGTTATATGTTATATGTTAGTGTATACAAAGTAGCAGCTTCAGCTTCCTCCTCCAGGATGACTGCAAATCAATGGAACCTACGGCTGAGGCTAGCCATTCCCTCCCTTCTGCTGCAGAGAATAAGGGAGCTAAGTGTCTAGGTTGTGCTGGTAGCTGGTATTGCCCCATCAGAGAAACCACAGCCCATATGGTTCCAGCTTTTCTGTATGCATGTCTCTGTGAATGCCNTTTTTTTCATTACCTTGCTGTCCTGCTCAGGTTTCTAGGACCAGGTTCTTATAGTGAATATTTTCAATTCTCTTTAAAGGAATGTGAGAAAAAAGCAGGCTTGTGTTTGTAGAGTTTACACATATAGTTTGGTCATGCTCTTATATTGTACAGCAGCCAGCATCCTAATTAGAATTACATTATTTGTGTAATATGAGTAAAAATATTAAATTCATATTATTGTTTATTGCTAACAACGACTTTAGAATATTTCTAAATAGTAGATATCTCTAATTTTTATTTTTAGCACAAAGTTTGGTTAGTGAAGGCACTTCATGTTTCACTTTCTGTATAATTGAAAACTGAAGACAATAGCAGAATTTACTGCATTATATTCATTATGTCTGGCTGCCATTTTATTGCTTAATTTTTAGTTAATTATATTAACTAAATACATTTGATATATTTAACACAGAAAAATGTTTTCCTTTTTTTATTAGGAAATTTTTTTATTCATTTTACATACCAATCACACATACCCCTCTTCCCTTCTCCCTCCCCTCCAGCCTTCCCCCCGACAACTCACCCTCCATTCCCTCCTACAAGAAGGTAAGACCTCCCATGAGGAGTCAGCAGAGACAGGTCCATTCAGTAGAGACAGGTCCAAGTCCCTCCTCCTGCCTCAAGGCTGTGCAAGGTGTCCCACCACAGGTAGTGGGCTCCAAAAAGCCAGCTCATACACCAGGGATGGATTCTGATGCTATTTCGAGGGGCCTCATAAGCAGATCAAGCTACACAACTGTCTTGNTTATCCAGTCCCATACAGGCTCCACAGCTGTTGGTCTGAATTTCATGAGTTCCCACTAGTTTGGTTGTCTCTGTAGTTTTCCCCATCATGATCTTGATGCCCCTTGCTCATACAATCCCTCTTCTTTCTCTTTTACTTGACTCCTGGTGCTAAGGAAGTTCTCAGGAATCCACAAGGATGACCTCAGCATAGACTACTTGAAATAGTGGAGGGTGCTTGGATTGCCTTACCCCAGTAATCAGATCAGTGAATACCCTAACTGTCGTCATAGAGCCTTTCTCCAATAACTGATGGAAACAGATGCAGAGTTCCACAACCAAACACCAGGCCGGGAAAATTTTTTTAACTTTTGGCAGATTTGTAAGAAAATAAGTTTTCAAGTAGTAAGTCCAACTTTGTATTAACTTTCAATAGATAGAGGAAATATCCAAGGGTCACAATTTGAATGGAGGAAATAGATATTTTGGTTTATGGTTTTATGGATGATGATCCACAATCAATGTATTCTTATTGACTTTGTTCTTGTGATGGAACAGAACATTATCNNGGTGAGGATCTGCTTGGAGGCAAAAAAGCATAAATGAAGAAGCTTCTGAGGTCAAAATAAACTTTGAGGGAATACTATACAACTTAACATTTTCTANTAGGNTTGGCCCCTCNAGGTCTAATGGTACTTACTAATGCCACAGTCCCAGAACAACTGTTCACTCTATGAACCATGGGGGAACATTTAAANTTCAACCAAAAACAAGTTTCCCCTAATGGTACTGATAAAAATATACCATTTTATTGTTACTGTTCCTTTGATTTAAATATAGCAATTAATNATGAAAGAAAAACATTTTTGTATGAGAAATGGATATGAATNTCTAAAATCTAATTGTGTTTGTTCCTTGATTAAATCCTCCTTGGCAGTTCACAAATGAAGATAGTTGTATTTGACAATTACTGGGTGATTTGATATTATCGAAATTAACATTATTATCTCAGTGCAAGAAAATAGTCTTAAGAGGTATAATTACATGTTGCTCTTGGGACTGTAGATATAATTTGCTTAATTTGAATCTCATAATAATAACAAGTGTTTTCAATTCTTATCCTAAAACCTACAAAGATAGTACCAAATGACCTCTACCATTAATAGATTCTATCTGGCACACAGAGAAAATGTCTTTTTGAATATGTTAGCAAGGTTACAAAATTATTTGTTTGCATAAAACCACTAGTTTTTAACACTTGAAGACAGGGCATGCCTTATTCAGTCAAAGTCTTATGAATGTATCGAAGGTAAACTTATTAAAAAGGTTGGATAAGCAGCAGAGATCTGAATATGTCTAGCTACGAATGGCTTCCTGGATGACACTTTCAGTATTCTGCTATATACATATGGGAAAACTTCATGTGAAGTATGCACACTTTGTTCCATATTATTTTGGTTTCTGTAAAAATCAATGGAAAGCTTCTTGATTTTTGCTTTGTTCTGGTCTTTTTCCCTACCCACTGTAGGAAATTAAACTGTCAAATATGAGAAAGTTATAAACTCAAGGCTCTTTTCCAATGTCTCATTATTGCTGAATTTTCTTCAGTATGGGAGACTATGGTGAGATTTTAGTCTCCTCAGACTGCCTCTCAATTCTTCTTTCACCCGAAGGTTAACAACAACAGCAACAAAAACAAATCTCTCCCTCCAGATTCATCTTTCATGGAAACCATGAAGACCTGTTGTGTCATAGTCTGATTTCTTCATACGATATAGTACAGCTTAGTTCTGTTTCTCATTTTCATGCCAGACACAGCTGGTTCCTTCAGAAACAAAGATTATTCATCAATGGACTCTGACAGTTCTCACAGAGGCTAACGTGAAGCAAAGACACAGAAATATGAAAGGGAATATCAAACCAGGTGGTAAGTGGTAAAATACAAATACACTCATGACCAAAGGTCCAGGTAGGATAAGCACAATTTTATATCAAGTTGTTTGTGGTACTAAAGCTCTCCAGTCAATGAGTATATGGAATAGTCTATTTTATGTAATAAGCAAATTTTTCAACCATTGAATTTAAAATAGCTTCCTATGTAGACTGTTTTTTTTAATCAATTCAAATTGATACATTTTCAATGAAAACCAGCCATGATCTGGGGGTGGAGGGAGGAACTGGGAGAAGTGAAGGGAGGGAAAACTATGGTCGGGGTGTAATGTTTGTGACAAGAATAGAAGTTTAAAAAAATCTTTGAGTTCTGAATTATCTTAAACATATTCACATCAAAATTTTTAATAATTAGTTATTTATATTTCAGAGGAATTTTGGAGGTTGTGTTTTGTCAATAAACATTCATCATTTTGTATATTCAGTTTACAGTACCTCTTCTTTACAGGAATAGCACGAATTTGCAAAAGATGTAATGTGTATTAATTAGGGTAATCCAATAGAGTAGAATGTGTTGGATAGTGGATGTTTATATTTAAAATATACTCATTGGACTAANATAGAGGATTTATCCAGCAATGGCTGCTCAAAACAGAAGGCCTAGAATCAAGTAGTAATTCAATCCGTAAGACCTAGAGTTCTCTGCAGTCCCTATCTTGTGCTAGAGTACTGGAGTGTTCCTGGATTGCTGCTACTCTAGCATGCTTTTGGATTCTGAAGAAGTTGGATAGTACTGTTTGTGTGGTTTGAATAAAAATGGTGCCCATAGGCCCATAGCAAGTGGCACTGTTAGGAGGTATGGCCTTCCAGAACAGGTGTGGTTTGTTGGAGGAAGTGTGTCGCTGGGGGTGAGCTTTGAGGTCTCAGATGCTCATGCCTGTAGAATGTGTCTCAGTCTCTTTCTGCTGCCTGTAGATCAAGATGTAGGACTTTCAGCTCTTTCTCCAGCACCACATCTGTCTGCATGCTGCCATGTACCACCATGATGATAATGAAATGAACCTCTGAACTGTAAGCTGCCACCTCAATGAAATGTTTTCCTTTATAAGAGTTGCCATGGTGACGGTGTCTCTTCACAGCAATAAAACTCTAACTAAGACACTGTCCACAGCAATAAGACAGATGAAATTATCAGCGGAAGTGGAGACAAGCAGGCAAAAGCCAGTTTTCTTCTTCAATGTCCTTTTATGTGAGCAGCCATCAGAAAGTGTGGCTCAGATTTAGGATGGGTCTTATGTTTCAAATAATCTGATTAAGAAAATCCATACAGGAGTGTCCAACAGCTTGGGTTTTAGTTGATTCCAGATGTTATCAAGTTAACAGTCAAGATGAACCATCACATCACACTTAACACACGTAGCAGAATGTTAAGCAGACTCCAAATCTCAGTGGTTGATTTTTAAGTAAACTTAGAGAGACAGATCTCCAGCTAGATGGAGAGTACAGCAGGCTGTTAAGTGACTGATTGATGTCTGTGCCAAAAACAATTCAGTATGTAGTCTTTGTATTGTAGGTTCATTTTTGTGTAGCTATACCACTTGTTCCCTAAGGACTACTGGTTGACCTCACAGAATTACCTTGTATCTGACAGCAGCATATTGCCATCAAACCTGTTTTTCAGTGGAAGAACTCTCTCCTACTAACCAAAAGCAGATGTACAAAATTAAGGAGCCCCAGAATCAGCTCTGACAATCAGGCACTTCACAGACACTGTTTCCTTCATGGTATGCTTGGGTATATGAGTAGAATGCCTGGCTTGTACAGGGGGGAGAGTTACTGTGACCAAAGATGAAATGCTGAATCTTGATATAAATCCTGAAACAATGCTCAAAAGTGTAATCATATTTGACTTGGAGAAGGAAAAGGAAGGATATTTACTCTCAGGGAAAATGTGGACATTTAAAAATTTCTATGAACACTAATTTTTGTAAGCAAAAGACAAAATTTAATTTAAAATTTTGTTTTTTTTTAATAAAAATAAAGACAAAGTATAGTTATGAGAAACAATCCATTAGCAAAACAAAAAAACCAAACAATATTACTCTGATTTGGGTAAACAATTTTAATTTAATACTAAATTGATTTGGTTGTTTCTTCTTGGTACTAGGTTACCTTACTTTTATTCCCTGAACACAAATGTGTTGTCTGGGTCCTATTCCTGGGAATAAAGTGCCACTTGAATCTGAAATCTACAGGGGTCACTGTATTGGGTGAGTAATTTTTCCTTCAGTTCTTTGAACTATTATTTGATGTATTGGTAGTTTAATTTTAGGGAACAAAACCATCTAAAAGTATTGCTCATGACCTCCACTTAGGTCTTGCATCAGATGTAATTTACTTTACTTCACTATTGAACTGAGAATATAGATTCTTTTTTAAAGCCATGATATATTTTCTTCAAAAAATTATATGAAGCTTATGTGCAGTCAAGTTTTTTTTTAATTGTTGGTTAAAAACTTAACTCTTGATAATTTTTAAACAAACTGACTCTCCTAGCAAAATACAAGAATTAGCTGAAGGTTAATGGCCTATTCCATTACTGGTTGATGTCTTAGCACTTCTGCTTATAATAATATATCTCCTGAAAATTGACATTTTCTGTGATTTAACATATATCATTTTCCCCTTTACCTCATAATGTTTGTTGAAAGTAATAGGCAAATGTAGGAGACTAATAATATTTTATATTAATATGCACATTCTTCTGGACTTGGTGGTACATACTTGTTGTATCAGTATTTTGGAGGAGAATGCTAAAAGATTTGAAGTTCAAAGACACTGAGCTTCACAGAAAGCTTTAGGAAAACCTGGGCTACTCCAAATTCTGTCTCAAATTATTAATATGTACATCCATGTGTTGCTACTGAATGGATGTCTTAGAATGTGAATATTACATGATTCATTTTATTTAGAGGAATATGGATAGGTTGGATAGAAAATGCATTTTTTTACATATACTGTTTTCAATTTTTTCACTTTTGAGGAAATAATTTTACATTTTTATAACCATATGTACATCATTTCCATACATCTCTCCACCTTTCCTGTGTCCCACCTATGCCCTCTCAAATTTATGACCTCTTTTTTAATGATTTTTTATTAACAAATTTTTATTCATTTTATATACCAATCACAGACCCTCTTCTTCCCTCCTCCTACCCCTCCAGCCTCCTCCCAAACCTACCCCCCATTCCCTTCTACAAGATGGTCAAGCCTCTCATGGGGAGTCAGCAGAGCCTGGTATATTCAGTAGAGGCAGGTCCAAGCCCCTCTCCTTGTCTCAAGGCTGTGTGAGGTGTCCCACCATAGGTAGTGGTCTCCAAAAAGCCAGCTTATGCACCAGGGATCAATCCTGATCCTACTGCCAGGGAGCCCCTTAAGCAGATCAAGCTGCACAGCTGTCTCACTTATGCAGAGGGCCTAGTCCAGTCTTGTGGAGCTTCCACAGGTGTTGGTCTAAATTTCATGAATTCCCACTAATTTGGTTTGGTTGTCTCTGTAGGTTTCCCCATCATGATCTTGATGCCCCTTGCTCATAAATCTCTCTTCTCTCTCTTCATCTGGACTCCTGACTATTGTTACATACATACTTAAATTATTGAGTTACACACACCCACACCCACCCCCCCATACACACCAGACCCCACATGTGCATGCAAGAATAATAATAAAAGAAAAACATTCTGTAGCATGGCATGCAGAAGAGGCAGCTCTAGCTGCTTAGCACTGGAGAGCTACAAGTCAGTTCTGTGTGCCGTGATNAGGGTGATCATGCCAGGGCCACTCTAGCAGCTTTTCAACTGTTCGTCTATGACAGAGTCTTAGCATTTGAGACAGCTGGAGAGTAGCTCGTCTGACTGCATATAGAGAGATGGGAAAGATGACCCCACAAGTCCCCCCTGCCAGTNTATGTATATGTGTTTAAAGCTGACCACTTGGGGTTGGATAACTATCTGGGGGCCTTCTCTGGAGAAGACTTATTCTCCCTTTGTCATCATCTTTTAATTGCCTATATCTCTTCTTCTAGTGTGTGGGGCTAATGAGATCTCCCCTGTCAACTGGTATTGTGATTGCATAGGTCTAATTTAGTTGCCCATATTATTGAGATTTTATGGGCTCAACTTCACTGTCATACAAAATGCACTGTCTCAAAGTGATCTTCTGGATTACATAATTTTACAGCACCATCTTATATGGTGTTCTGTGAGCCTTAGGCACAGTAGTTGGGTTGTAAACGTATCAATTTAGGTTGAGTATCACATGGTCTACTGTTCTCTGCATTTTTATGAGTTGTGCATTTCTGCAATGGTCTCCTTCAGCTTCAAAAAGTGGCTTCTTTGATTCTTTACATTTTTATAATCTAAATTTTTCCTGTTATCTTTGATTCTTTTCATTTTTATATTCTAAATTTTTCCTGTTAATGAAAATTATGTCACCCCTTTAGACTATGGCTGTCATAATTGTCCCTTGTGAGTCTTTTATCCTTACTTTAACTTATAATCATGTCACTATTTACTGAGAATAAATCTTTACTTTTGATTTTAGAAATCAATCACTTTTTCATTAATTTTTCCACTATTAGAACTTGTATTAGAATTTTCTCCTGAAAAACTAAATATTTTTATGAGACTAAATCATCATGGGTAACATTATCCAAAGAAGTAAAAATATTATACTTGACCATTGAATGCTAAATAAGCTGAATCTTAAACATCCCTGAGGTCTCCAACACGTATCTTTAAATTTTCTTTGCATCTTGGCTGCTCGATTGTTATTGACACTGAATCTTTAGAGTCCATACTGATATGGAAGTAAAGAGAAATAAAGAAATAAAGAAATGAGTTAGGGGGTGTTCACCATTGTGCAGAGGAACATTGAGCTATTTCTCTGGTGTGGACAAAGAGTTGAATTTTCTGGAAAGATAGAAGACTAAGTTGCTTTGTCCCTTCTGTGTGGGAGAGGCCTAAGGCTGGGAAGTCTGCTAAATGGCTGCTGGCCCCTAGGTCCTCCCCTTATCCTTGCTGATCCTGTTTAGATATGTGCCCTGTGGTTTATCACCATTTCTCCTCACAATGTCTTCCAGTTAGCAAGATGCCCCCATCCCAAGAAGCTTCTTATCCAACAGGCAATAAAACTTACACTATGTTATTTGACTGAATCATTCAAATTCAATCAAGTACAATGTTTCACAACACCCAAGAATACTTAAACTTTTCTAAGCAGAACATCCCATGATCCACTGTTTTTCTAAAGAATACATAAATTAATAGGGGTTTGCCTGGAATGATTCCCCGCAAAGAGCAGAAATTTTAAAGCAATTAAGAAATAGGTCAAGAAAGCCAAAAGTCTATGCACATGAAAATACCATATCTATAAGATTTTTACTTAAGATGAGCAACATTATGGAAAAAAATTCAATTTTTAATTTCATTTTTAACAACTAAAAAATTTC
The DNA here is from genome assembly GCA_001675575.1 of Neotoma lepida. NCBI lineage: Eukaryota > Metazoa > Chordata > Mammalia > Rodentia > Cricetidae > Neotoma > Neotoma lepida. Next base: position 620 of record LZPO01088170.1, on the reverse strand, counting down.
ACGTCTAATTTTATGCTTAATTATTTATTATTTTTGTAATTACTGTGCATGATAAATAATGATAAATAACTTTTATTACCTTTTATATTATGTTAGTTTAAAATGTGTAATTTCCAATGCCCTTCTATATGAACATCATGAGTACTGGATATTTTCTTTGAAAATTGACTTACTTAATTCATTGCAAAGTATGTATTCTAGCTTATATAAATGTCAATTTGCTTGAGTATGCTCAAACATATTAATTTCTGGGAAAATCTGAGAAACCCGATAGAATGATTAAATGCCTTCTTTATGATTTAATATTTTCTCTTTGGCAGAATTGAATGTGTAAATGGTGATAATCAGATAAATAATAGACTATAAACTCATTAGAAATTCCAAGCATGTTTTGGTACAACTAGTTTTCCTAAAAGTTTTTTATCATACAAGTAACACAGAATTATACAAATTCACACTTTGGGTAAAAATAAAAATTGAGACCCATCAAGAGAATTAATGTCTAAGCAAATTAGAAAATTGTGAAATTCTCAGCAAATGCTGCAGAGTAACCCAAAAGAAATTATATATTCCAAAGTAACCTATGGGCAGTTCATTCCTGTCTTTATCCTTCAGTTTCT
>LZPO01088168.1:23816-34219 GCA_001675575.1 Neotoma lepida | reverse complement strand
AAACGGCTCCATCAGGAGGTAAAGGCCCCTGTCTCTTATACACATCTAAAACGGCTCCATCAGGAGGTAAAGGATAGAGCAGTAGAATCCCCGTTCCTTCCTTCCGTCCTGTGTTCTTGGTACCACCCTGCCCTGTCAGATGAACTTTGGCTCAACTCTGTTCTTTCTATGGAGCTCCTTTCCTCTCAGTCCTCAGGACCTATGCATCATTTGGAAGCTCTAACGGCTTCAGGAAATTAATTTTNCAGAATGATAAATTTTATGGTGTTCCTCCCTAGAGATTAGGGCATACACAGTCTTCCTTGCTTCCTGATCTCCCCACTTCTTGGCACTTACCTGTCTACCATGATGTCCAGAGCTGCCTGTCACTCAACCTCACTCTTTCTAAACTCCCCACAAGGGATCATGCTCCCTCCTGACACTGACCTCTACAGTGCTTCTTGGGGGATTCTCCATGTTCATTTAATCTGTGCAAAGTTCACTCTTCAATAGAAAGTTTCTATTGAAATCATTTATAAGTTTTGTTTCTAAATTTCCATAGACCAAATGCTATGCCCACACTACCTAACAGCTGTATATTTTCAGAAAGTTTTGTGAATTGGCTCATAAGTGTAGATTATTATCCTCGTGGGCAAATTTCTCATTTCCTGTCAGACACCAACATGTCTGCTCTTTTGTTTTGTTTTGTTTTTTATCTTCCTTGGCATTCAGTAGAGAGTTGAATATTCAGTAGAGGCTCAATAGATACAAACTGACTTAACTTTATAGTGCTTTTAAGATGTTTTGTTTAGTTTTTCTACAAAGGGAATTTTATTATTACCACATAGATGGGTGCAAAACTTAGGACTTTTGTTTTTTGAGATGTTATATTATATTATAAAATGTAGCTTATTGAGATATAATTGATAAATAAAATGATTATTTTGAGGTACACAATGTAATCTTTTGCTGTAATATACAATGGGAAATGGTAACAGGCAGGCTAATCAACATATTTATTACTTCACATGATGACCTTTGTTTTTCTGTAGTTGAGAACATTTAACATCTGTCTTAGTAAATTTAAGTACACAATATTTACTTTAATTATAGTCAGCATTCTGTCCACTGAATCTTCAAGACACACTTGTGCCACCTAACAGCCTTTTCCTGTGAACAACATTATCCCGTCTTTCCCACTCCCAAGCATTTGAGATCGGTTTAAAGAATGCTTGCAGGTTCAGTTATTACCTCTCAACTTCAAGCCTGTTAGTTTATGCTTGCTTTAAGAAGCTGGGCAATAGTAGTTATTTTTCTTTGCCTGCTGGCTCCATGTCTGGGGGAGTCTCAAAGGCTGGGAGAGAAGGAACTTTCTCCCTCCAGTTTCTATCAGCATTTCTGCCATAAATGTCATCACCCCAGCTACCTTGCTGATGCTTTAGGTAGATTCAATTACAGTGACAGTTGTTCCCCCAAGCTGTAGAACCTGTCTCTTCACGTTGCCTCAGAGACACTAGCCCAAACCACCTGGCANGCTCCTCAGAGTTGAGGCACCAGCTCTGCCAGTTCCCTCAAGACCTCTAGTTTTTAATATTTCCAATCTATTTCCTTAGTGTGAGTCCCAGTCTCTCTCCCTTCCTCCCCTCCCCCAACCCTGTGTGTGTGCACACTCTTGTGCTCACATACGTGCATGTGTAGGCCAGAAGACAGCCTTGGATGTCAGGTGCTGTCCCAGATAGATCTCTTAATGGTCTGGAACTCTTCAAGTTGTTCAGGCTGGCTGGCTAGCAAATCTCAGGAGCCTCAGGACTCTGCCTGTTTTTGCCTCTCCAGAACTGGGATTACAAGCATGGGCTCCCACTCTTGACTTTTCTGTATAGTTTCTGGTAATCAAGCTTTACCATCTCAATTATCTGCTCAGCCCAGAACCTGCTCCTTTTGTCTCACTAGTCCTGGGAGTGGCAGTGCCTTCTGTGTTTCACACCTCTGTGGTATTCTGGGCTGTCTTTACTGTTTAGATTCTCTGATACCCTATCAACACTTTTCCATATGATATTCTTATAATGAAATTCTCTCTTTTGACAGGATCATAATTCTGAAGCTAGGAATAGTCCAAGCAAATCGACTCAAGTATGTGGCATTTGGAGACATGTTTGGTCAAGTCCTTCATTTTGTATCCAGTCCTGAGTTCCTTGAGCACTCAGAAACAGAGACTCATGTAGGGTCACCATCTGTTCTTGATTGTGAAGCACTCACTCAAGCGAAGGTGACCACTTTGCCCACCAGGCTTTTAGACTGCAGCACTCATGTGCCAGGCCTAAAGAATTTCTTATCTCCTGTAGCTTCGTGACCAAGATTGGTGAAAGTCAAAATGCATCTTAACTTTTTCACTCTTTGGCATTATAAGGTAACTGGAAAATACTCAGCTCTGGCAAGCATTTCAGGACACTGAGGCTCTTGAATCTCTGGGTCAATCAATTTGAGCTTCTCTTGCCAGTGAGTGTCTGATGACACTGTGGTAACCCCATCTGGGACAGCAGTTACAAAGGGACAGTGATTCTCCTTTCGATCTTCCTCAGCCCATCAGGAGGGAGATGCCTAACTGGAGACAGATCTCAACCTGCTCCTGAGGACACAGGAAGCACAAAGTCTGATCTAGGAGGAAATAATATAGCTGTAAAGCAGGTTTGAGAGATGCCTGGATTGATCCAGGCAGGCGGATAATCATAAATATTCACACAGAGGTGAGTTTATTCATGGACCAATCTGTGAACCATGTTGTTGATCTGGAACACAGTTACAAGAGAGACTGGAAAAGCAGGTTAAGCCGTATTGGGCAGCACCTCATACATGATTTAAGCAGAGAAAGGCATAGCAGAGAAAGATTTTGAGCTGAAGTGATGTGCCTAAAGGTTGACTTCAGAAAGGCAAGTGGGAGGGACTATAGGTGTGGGGGTCCCTGCAAGCATCCCCAGCAGGAAAATGAAACTCAAGAGGCAAGAAAGAAAACTTGGTTTAGCCCGACTTAGTTAGTGCTGGCTCAAACTTCTAGAGTCTGACACTAAGCAGTTTATTGTAAGCATATTTAAACACAGTACAACTGTTGAAAAAAAAAAAGCTCCCTGATGTAATATAATCCCTGGTGCATAAGGAGGCATAATCACATCAAAACTCAACTCAATGTACATGTGACCACGAAGATCGGTTCTACAGCTTAAGCTTTTAGGATCTGGTGTGGCTTCTTACTGAGGAAGTGTAGAGGTCACCCAGCTACAAAGTATATGTGACATCTCCCCTAAGGATGGGTAATATTGACTGAGAGCTAAGATACATGTCTAGGGAAGGACGGTCTGGGTTTAGCATTCTGGGGGATTTGAGTGAGGTCAGGTTCTACAGATAGCTAAGGTCACCAAGTTATTAACAACATCCACTCCCAGCTTTCGGGGTGGAAAACAGAGTTTATTTCCTCTATTAAGGAGACATTCCTGCATGATCAACATTCCTGGTTTCTCCAGTGTTTATTTATGAGCATGAGGACCTCTACATACAAAATGGGCTATGGCTTGGGTTCTGAAGTCTAGCTGGCCAGTTAGATGACCATTCAAAAAATAATGATAGCTAGATCTAATATATATTCTATTTCTTCTTCATTTTTAAATTCTGTGGTATAGACGTGATATTTTCTGCTTTATTAATTTATATTTGCATATTGACTACTTTCTTCCAACAGAATATAACCTTAGAGAAGGAATAATTTCTACCTAATTCACTCTCAAGTGCTCTANTCCTAGAATAGGTCCTCATTCACAATATGAATTCAAACACTGTTAGTGCAAAGCATGACTTCTTTAACATTATTTTTACTAAAAGCTTTAGACTTGGAAATATGGTAATAATTTTGGAGTTAGGAATTGGCATAAGAGAGCTGTGTGTAGCAGAACAGAGCTGGGAAATAAGCAGATTAAATCACCAACTGTTGTCTATTTATGTGATGCTGAACAGGATAANGACTGACGGAGAAGAGGTTAGAGGGACACCTGGATCTGACATTTCTAGTTCAGGGTCTCTCCATAGCTTACACAAGCTTCAGAATAGATGACTATAATCACGAGTCATTCTTTCACTCAGAGGAATCTCAATCTTTTCGTTTTGCTACCTCTAAATACTGATCTGGTGCACATCAGAGTGGAATGCGTGTACCCACCAGAGGTGGGGCCCAGAAAGTCTCCTCCTTTGGTAACTTGGTATCTGATGCAAACCTTGCATTTGTACCCTTATTCAGGCTTGGATAGGTCACACTGGATTGGCCCATTCTGGTGACCTTGATTCTGCATAGCTGTCTGATCATAGTAAATGTAATCAGCCAAGGACCCAAGTTCCCCGAAGCCTCTGAACTGAGGCCACATTTGTCCTGGGTGCTGTCAGACAATGGCTGGATTTGTCAGAGGTACTAAGCAAATCTATTCCTTGTATCCCAGGACTTCTCTAATGTCTAGTTTTGGATTGAGGGCTTCTTCTATGACCTTGTCAAATCTGTCTTTGATTGCTTGGCAGTCTACAATGTTTCTGTCCCCTTTGTCTTTCATTTGGTATCAGACTGATACCTTCTTCCTGTCTGTCAGATCTCCCTGGCTTCCTCAGTTTACATGTATCCTTACCAGATTCCCTTCTAGTACAGCTCTGGTTTAGTGCATCTCAGCATAGTTTTTGGAGGACTCAGTTCTTAGAACATACTTACTCTCTCTGACTTGACTTTTACTTGAGCTTGGGCCCCATCCTGATGCTCAGGCCATTTCACTGGGACTCTGGTTCTCTGGGACCATGCCTGGGTCTTGACAGCATTTCTTTTTCTACATTCAAGACCTAGATCTTTCCTTCAAGCTATTTCTGGCCAGAGTGCTGCGACCTAGACACTTACAGCCTTAAGCTCCACTAACATGTCTTCCTCTTAGATAATGACTACGAGTTCAACTGGCCATCTGTATATAATATTAGCCTTGGAACCCTCAAAAAAGTTACATGGCCTCAAGAATTTGAGCACCAGTCACTGATACAAGATGTTGAAATGTACTTCTATCTAGGGAAAGAGGCATTTTTAACTCTCACAAAGAATTCTTGGTGGCAATACATTATAGATCCTTTGTTAATATTAGTGTAAAAACAGAAGAGATATGGAAGTGTGTGGATATTCAGTGACAGCAAACTCTTCTGAAGATTACAGAAGCTGAAAGGGAAAATAGTAACTTCCAAGTGTTAGGGACCATTTGGACTGTACATACCTGTGTCATAGGTTCAGTTCAGTACTGAAGCCTTTATCTGCCAAATACCCACAGGATTACATAACAAACAGGAAGCTATATATTTTCATGGGAGAAATAGTATTACAGCTTAATCCCTTCCAGAGTCACAGCTGGGCAAATGCCTGATCAACTTACCTTTCCACATAGTCTTTTATATTCAGGTCCTCATTCATAGGAGACCTGGTAACTCAATCTGTGGAAGGGAGCTGGAAATTCAGTGGGCACACAGTCTACAGCAGACAGTTTGACTACTAAAGGACAGCTCAGAATAAGAAGGGGTGGTCAGAATTTCCTCTATTACTATTGTGCCAACCCAAGGGAACTGTCAGTGGGGAGCTGAATGTTCAGATTACTGGTCATCTCTCCTGTGTTGCTGAGAACAGCTCATAGACTCTAGAGTATAGCACAGCAATATAATAAATACACAGTTTTGCCTGATAATGCAGAGCCATGGAGGCTCTGACAGAAGATATGTGTGAGGGGGAAAAAGGATTAGTTAATAATAAATATATCACCCAGAGGTGTGGGTCACCTGAAAGAAGTGAATGGAAGGGCATCCTCATGAGTGTCTGGTCTCCTCCTCCTGGTGGCCAGCGGGAGAAGTGTAGAAAGTATGTCTCACCTAGCACAAGGCCAGTTCAGAGAAGGCTTCACCAATGTTTTCACGCATAAATTAAGAGTACTATTAATATTTTTAAAGTATATGTTGTGGTCCTCAGGGGTTTCCTTCTGACCTAGGAAGCAACAGTAGCAAAACAGCAATTACTCAGAGGGTGGAGGGTGGTACTCTGGAGCTGTGGGAGACACAAAGGGTATTTTTAATTTCTTTTTAGACATTTGAACTATCTCCAACATTTTGTTGTTAAGAACACTTTGCAATAGACAAAATTAGTGAGAAATAAATGATGTATTTGAAAATATTAAAAAACAGAGCAGACAGATTTTATGTTTTTTATTCATATAGATGATAATTATTTTTAGGCGTAGAGTATGTTGAGTACTTCTTGGAGTACAAGCATTACACATATATGATATTTATCATAATAAGTTTCTGTCATAGGACTGTTATTGCTATATTGTGTATGTTTTGTTTTGTTTCTGTCAAGATAGATTTTTATTTATTCTGTAATATATCAGTGATTTTTGGAGCATGCTGTTGAATTTTTCATCTTTCTGAGCTTTGAAGGCTTTCCCTAGGGAATCTGTGTGTACAGTGAGGTGCCCTTTGAATGGCAGTCATTTCCTGCTCTACTGGCCTTGTCATTCTGGAATAATAATTTTCTCAGAGTTTTGTTGCTGTGATGAAACACCTGAGGCAGATCGGTTGGAGAGCATGAAACACTGGCATTGGCTCAGTGGCTGTGTCACACCGTGGTAGACAGAACAGTGGGAGCACATGGGAGAACTAGCTAACATAACTGCATACCAAGCCAGGACCAGACAGAAGAAACCNATGGCTTATAAAGCCCTCGAGGGCCTGCTCCATGGAATGACCAAGGATCTCCTGCTGGACTCCACCTCTNGAACTTTCCATCACCTCTCAGCAGTATACCTTGGGCCCCCCTAGAGAACACTTACNATATTCAAGTCATGGCAATAAGAAAACCCATTTTTTAAAACATCTTTTGTAGCAACTCAAAGGTGTATATTGCTTATTGTGTGATTATTTATTTGTTCTACGTTGGAGTTTCTTTCTTTATTTGGCTGATTTTCTTATCAGGGAGATGAGCTAATTTGTGCTAACCTCCAATGTGGGTCAGATTTCTATACTGTGTTTCTTAGCTAGGGAGCAAGAAATACTGCTTGGAGCACTAGGAATAAAATAAAATTAGAATGTAATAGCCAAGCTCTTCCCTCCAGCCTCACAAATAGTTTATAGAGGCAGCCTGAGAAGATTATAGTCTAAATGTTCTTTTCATTCACTGTTTGTGTTTGAAGTACATCTTTCAAGCATTGTTTAAAAGAGAAAAGGAACCACTTCCAACTGTTTCAGAAAATGATTCAAGTTGGACATAAAAACATAGTTCTCCTTACGAAGTGTTAGTGGAACTTAAAGAGACCTGACTTATAACCTCAGAAGACCAGCATGATTCTGAAAGAGGCTTACGTACAAGGCCAGAGCAAACACTGTCTTGCTTACTAATTAATACCTTCATGTCCTGCCAAATGAACTTGAACAGGAAAGGGAGAGGTATGATAATCTTAATTTCTAAATAGCACAGTTCCTGCCTGGTTATTGTCAGTGACTAGCTGACATTCTAGAGGGAATCCCAATCAGATCAGCACAAGGCACAGGGCAATGAGCAGAAAAGGAACTGCAAGGAGCCTGAGCAAATCAAAGAATAAGCAAGGCTTCCAAACACCACTAACGACACGTGTCTTCATAGGCTTCAGTGACCGGTCCCACTGGGTTAGGATGGCATTCCTGGCTCCTGGCCACTTCCCTGGACCTTGCAACCGGAATTGGTAGGGGCTGCAAGGGCCAAAGAACACTTCTATGGCCAACCTGGGATCCTTGAGAAACAGCTGTAGGATATTGGGTTTTGCTCCAATAAAGGAAGCCAGTTCATCCATGTAAACAATGTAGTCTGTCTGGATGGTCTCGCTGCTGCCAAACCTAGAGATGGAGAGGAGAGACTCCTGTGACATCCAGCAAGAAGAGGGAAAGCAACTCATGTATAGCAGGGGCAGTCATTCTCTTGTGTTATTGAGGGGACTCTTTCATATCTCATTTGGAAATAAATCCTCCAACACCACAGAGCAGTAGAGAATGATTGTGTCCCTTTTAGCAAATGGATAATTGTCTCTTGCTCAAGTGAAGTTATTCGTTCACAGCCCCAGAGCTAAAGAGTGACAGACCACTATGGAGTCTAGTTTTCTAGGTTAATCCTCGTGCTGCTGAGTCATTTTCATTTAAAGCATCTACTTGAAGTATCATCTACCTCATGAAAGATTTCTGGGCTAGAGAACAGAGTTCTGCTTTGATATGGTCCCCCAGTTACTCTGAGTTCATCACTTTTGCATGTCCTTTCTGGGATGTACTGCAGAAGACAAGGATAAAGGGACAATACAATGAGGATCCTTAGGCTCACTGTTCACTCTGCACCTTGCACTAAGCGGGACCCAACACAATGGCAGGCGTGAAGTTCTCCACTATGATTCTTGGATGGAAGCATGTGGCTCATAGCTTTTACTCTGTTAACTTCACGAAGGATCATTTAAAACAAAATCAGTTTCAAATATTGACAAATCCCAATTTTTCTNTGCAAATCCTAGATTATAATAGATCTACAATATAAAACTCTTACCATTTGAGTTTTTTCCCCATTTTCTCATCAACATCTTCCATCATGTCTTTTACAGAAGGCAAAATACATGTTCCTGAAAAAGAAGAAAGGACAACATGATAGTTTAATGAATCCAGAGTAGGGGTACCCCAGTCTTTTTCATTCTCAGTGAATTATGAGTCATGGTATATTTTCACTTTTTAAAAGTGTGTGCATGTGGACATGCATTCATGCCATGGCACAGGTGTGGAGGTCACAGGACAACTTTCAGAAGTCACTTCTCTCCTTCTACTAAGTTCCAGGAGCAAATGAGTAGGTGATTGTTTTCAGACTGATGAAGGATTCCCACTCTTCTCAGGACACTTGTCACAATAACAAAAATCTACTATGGAATTATCTTCATATCTTGGTTCTTAAAGATACCAGATGTTTAATATTAATTAAAGAGCTATATCACAAACTTTCAATCATATTTTAAAGAATATTTTCTATAAATTATAGTCTAATGCAGGTGAATTACAATTATTTTTCAGGATTTTTTTGTGTGTATGGAGTATGTGTGTGTATCTTTTTGCACATGTCTGTATGTGTGTTGTGTATAAGATATATATATATATACATATATATATATATATATATATAGAGAGAGAGAGAGAGGAGTGGCACACAGAGACAGAGAGAATGAGCAGAGGTCAGAGGTCAACCTCAAGTGCCCTTCTCTACAGCTGTCTACCTTAGTTTTTGAGATATGGTCTGCCTTTGAACATGAAGCTCACCAACTGGCTAGACAAGCTGGCCAGCAAGTCACAGGCGCCCTCCTGTATCCACCCACTGTCCCCAATACTAGGGTTCCCAACATGCACTGACATACCTGGAATTTTCACATGGGTGTTGGGAATCTGAACTCAGGCTGCCATGCCTTTANGATAAGTACTTTACTGATGGAGCCATCTCTCTGCTGTGATTTTTTTTTTTTTCAAGATACAAGGGGAAAAAAAATCTCTCTAGGGAATTCAGTCTTGCTTTGCCAGAGAAGAGGATTTCAGCAGATAAAGGAGAGAAGTTAGTAAACCCCCAAATCTCTTGGTAGAGAAACAAGAATTGTTAAATGTGACTGAGATGATGGACTGTCCAAATTCACCAAGGGTATGGAGAGCGCCAGGTGATGAGATGCAATCTGAAGCTCCCTCAGGATTTTAGGCTCATATGAGCTAATACAGGTCTCTGAAACACTGACTAAAATATATTTTAGGATAATTTCTTTGGAATTACTTTTGANTGAGATTAGAATGTATCTCAAAAAATGACTGCTCACCCTTTGCAGTGACTTGTTTAACTCCCCGTTCTTGCAATCCTTTCAACGTCATTGGACAGCTTTTGTCAACATGGCCTCATTATAGCCCCTGGACTGCAGGTGAAGGGACTGGGAGGTGGGAAATGTGCTCATAAGCCAACTCACTTCCACCGTCAGGTTGCCTGTAACTGGCTCCTCTGTCCTGGGGTTCTGAATTTTCTTTTCTGGGTGCTGGGAACCAAATCCAGGGCTTTGTGCTCATTTGGCAAATGCTTATCACTAAACTCAATCCCCAGCTCTTACCTGTCGTTCAGATTCTCCCGAACTAAGTTCTTTGCTCAATAGCCCACTTCTTATAAATCTAAGCATTTGCCTTTTCCATCAATGTCCTGTCAGTTGCCCACTTTGCATTCCTTTCAAGATTATTCTTGCGATTTATTTATCTACTTATTTGCGTTGTGTCTGTGTATGCATAAATGTCCATGTATCATGGTGTATGTGTGTGTGTGTGTGTGTGTGTGTGTGTGTGTGTGTGTGTGTGTA
>LZPO01088168.1:0-17610 GCA_001675575.1 Neotoma lepida | reverse complement strand
CGTGCCAGTGCCTGAAACAAGAAATAACCACAGATTGAATGCATGCATGGATGAGTGAATATGTGGCTCTCTGTCAATATTGACCAAATCAAGTTTTAACTCTGTCACATTCTCGTTTCTAAATTTGTTTGGTTTTTATCNGTTTTATTGATGAGGAGACCAGAAACTCAGAAGTTTAGAACAACTTATCTAGGCGTCTCAGTCATAGCTTTAACCTNGAGTCAACTCTAGTTTTAGAGGAAGTGATCAGACACGAGGCATCAAATGTCTNAAGAAGCTTGTTGGGCAGGAAACATCACTAATGATACCTATAAAGCTATTTCAAATCCCACCTGTTACCTAGGAAANTGAGGTATATGAAATATCACTTGGTTTTCACATTAGCCCATTCCATAATGGTTTTCAAAGGATAATAACAGTTTCTGTTCCTTTAAGATTGTCTGTAGAGTGAGATAAGGTACCTGTTGAGCTATGTGGCTGAGTTCCGCAGCGATGTCACAGCCCGAGTTCCCCAGGCCAATCACTAGGACTCGTTTTCCCTTCCATATCCCTGGTTCCTTATAGTCCCTGCTGTGGAAGCATTTGCCTTTAAAACGGTTCAGTCCTGAGTGAAAAGTGAGAAATGTATGAATCAACTTGATTTCTATTAAAATAAAACAACTTTAGTGGTCACAAAATAAGAAAATTTAATAATCCTAATATATTATATAACAGAAATATATTTTAATTTGCCTGTTTGTAGTTNAATTAAAAAGGCATTACTGCCGTTTGGGGATGACTTGAGTCTATTCCCCAGAGATANATGTGCTGCCCACTTGGTCCTCGATGTAGTGGTACTGAGGTGTGTATATAAACCTTTAAGAGGTGGTGGCAACTGGGAAGTTAAGTTGGTCATTGAGGGCACCACCCTTGGAAAGGAGGATGGAGCGAGTTTTGTTATATGAGAGCAGTAACTTTTTGTTCTAAAAAGAGCAAGCCTGCCTGATGAATCCCTCTAGCTGCCCTTCTCACTTTGTAATCCTTAGCTGNTGGACAGGGCTAGTTCTTTTTCTATTTCTTTACCATGCTGCGATGCAACTTGCGNAGGGTGGGGAGGGGGTGTCCTTGCTAGAATGCTAGCACCATTCTGTTTAGATTTTGCAGTGCCAGTAATTATGAGCGAGCCAAATCTCTTTCCTCTACAATGTCTTAATCGCCAGGTATTCTGCATGAGAGAGCAGACTAAAATAGACATCACTAAGATGTTTATTCTTGACAGATGTGTAGGGGGTTTCCTCAATTTTCAGCCTTACCTGGAAATGAGTCCTTTGGTAGATGGGGGTACACATGATGCCCAGAACAAATCATTACAGCATCAAAGAGAGTTGTTTCTTTTTTACCATTCTTTTCAGTGGTAACTTCCCATTTGCCAGTAGTTGAGAAATCAGAACATTTATTTATACTGGTTACAANTGTCTAAGGAATGCAGAGAGAAAGCCTTCTTTAATATGCTAATAGTAGATTGGTCTTAATAAAATCATTAAATTAGTAAAGTACGTCTTAAGGAATTCAAAAGTCCCTTAGGAGAAATGAAAACATTAAATTGTATAGNTATGTATGTGTCAATTTTTTTGTGTGTGTTTGTGTTCTTCTTTGGCTTGTCTTTAAATATTTTTCATTGTTTACTGCAAATGGTTACATTTATGGTCTTGCACAAAAAGTCTAACTAATATCTAGTTCTAAATGTTTTGTATTCTTTCATTAAATTTCTTTTGGACACAGGGATTATTTAGAAAATGGACTTCTAAATTTACAAATCCATGGATATTTTGTATCTATTTTTTTATTACTGACTTCTAAGTTGTTGCCATTTTGATGTAAGAATTATGTGTGATATAGTTGCATATTTCTGACAGACTCATGAGAGAAAAATAGTGTTCACAAATCTACAATTAGAGAAAGCAAACTGTTNAAAATGTTGATGAAAGAAAGGGACCCTGGGGGAAAAAGTGGAAACAGAGCAACAGCCATGGACTTCCTCATTGCTATGTCTGACACTGCTTGGCTGACGGTATCTTACCTCAAATTGTATGTATTTTAGAAGGTTCTTTTCTTTGGCAAATGAAACGATGTATTCTTGGAGCTTGCTGTTATGCATGAAGTTGGGGAAGTCATCAGGATAGGGGAAGTCTGGAAAGCACATCATTTCTTTGGAAGAGTTGGTGAAGACTGATCGGTAAATGCTAGCCCTGCCCTCTTCTGTATGGTCCTGTGAAAGAAATTTTCAGATGGAAGAAAATTGGTGAGTGAGTATACAGTTCTTGTTTATANTCAGTTCTAAGTCATTATAGTAAGTTGAATTGGTTACACCCTAGTGAATCTGATAAAATGACAAATAAATAATACCTTCCCCTGAACAACTGATGCTGATCACAGAAGTTTACCAAGGTGATTTAGAATGTAGAAGCACATACTTAATCTATTTTCTCTTCTAAGGGAAACAACTTCTTTGTTTCCTTCTAGAAGTACACAACTAGAACTCTTATTTATATAACATACGGTGATGAATGTTTTCATAGTTGAACTCCACAGGATTTCATTGTGTCATCAGCTCATGAGCATGAGNAACTAGCAGTCAATTTTATTTGTAAAAACAGGGATAGGAGATTGGCACTATCTATAAGATTTGTAAATGTGAGCATTTTAAATCCCAATCCTTCAAAATTAAATGTAAAATTCCTACTGCTTATGTTGAACCAAGCATATTGAATTTATGAGCATTGCCTGTCCACTGAGGATTTATGTAGGTAGCAGAGTTTCAACTTTTAGAAATATAGAAATGTTTGCATTGATAATATTTTTTAATTTAATTTGATGTATTTTACACCTTTCCTCTTCCTCCTCTCCTTCTATTCCCTCCCCCCTTCCCTCTGTTCACCCTTAATCACATCCTCTTCTGTTTCTCTTCAGAAAGTGGCAGGCCTCCCATGGGTATCAATAAAGCATGGCATGTCAAGTTTCAGTAAGACTAAGCACTTCCCCTTATATTAAGGCTGGGCAAGGCAACGCAGAATGAGGAATAAGTTCCCAAGAGCCAGCCAAAGCATTAGGGATAACTGCTGCTACCATTGTTAGGAGTCTCACAAGTAGACCAAGCTACACAATTGTTACATATATTCAGAGAGCTTAGGTTGATCTCATACAGGTTCCCTGGTTGTTGGTTCAGACTCTGTGAGTTCTCATGAGCCAGGTTAGTTGTTTCTGTGGGTTTTCTTGTGATGTCCTTGACCCCTCTGGCTCCTCAATCCTTCCCCCTCTCTTCAGCAGGGTTCCCCATATTAATGGGGAAGTTACAGAATTGTACTAAGAATTCTAAAGGAGGTACTAAGTGACGATGAAAGAGAAGGGAACATTGAAGAAAAAGGCTTAGCAAAGAGCACATCAGGACATTGTGGTCTGGTTCTCATCTGTAGCCATACACTGGTAAACTCACACACACGCACACATGCACACACACACCACTACCACCACCAAGAACAAAACAGCCCCAACCAACCAACCATCCAAACAAACAAACAAGCAAACAAATAAAATCTCACAGCAATCCAGAGTTAGATTCAGTTCCTGTAGACTTTGCTTTGGTTGGCTTGGAGTTTCAAATGTCTTTCAAGTAACAGTATAGAATAAAATTGGTATAGGGTAATGACCAACAAAGTAGTTCCTATGCAGGAGCAACCTTAGAAACTGTTTGTTGCAGCTGGTGCCTCTGTGTATGTGTGAGGTGAACTAAAGACACTAAATTAAAACTATATATGCTTGTTTATGGGTGGGGTGTACCTGTGTGTCCATGTGCAACTGTGTCCCCCATCCTGTGTGTGTGTGTGTGTGTGTGTAGGTCAACCTCAGGTGTGTGTTCCTTAAGAGCCATCCACTTACTGATAAGGCTAGCCTGGCTAGTAAGAAAGCTCCAGGAATCCTTCTGCCTCTGCCTCCCAGTGTTCGGCTTACAAACCTGGCTGCTGAGACTTGAACTCAGATGCTCACACTTGCAAAGTAAACACTTTACTGACTGAGCTAGATCCTCAGCCCAAAGCATTGAATTAAAAGAAAAATACTGTAAAGACCATGATAAAAGAGCTGAAACTTTGCTTGCGTCCCTCTGAAACCACCAAGGTATGTTGTGAGTGCTCTATGGGTCTAGATGAAATATCTGTCTTTCTCAGCACAAAAATCAGTAAGTTGTCTGGATTTGACCTTAAGCTTTGTGACGAAAGATCAAATTGCAGATCTCTACAGATGGCTGTGAGTTTGTAGAGAAACATGTAGATATTAGAAATTTCTCAATAGGTGTTATGTAACTCAAAGCTGATGGGTGCCAGGTTATGACCTTTTAGTAAACACTGGAATATTACGTCATGCCAATCACTAGCACTGGCACGACTGAAGTTTGTTTATTGTCAAGGGACAGATTAGCTGTTGTGTTTGTTTCAAAAGGAATGTGACCTTGAAACGGGACCCGAGTTTTCTATTGTCCATGTGACTCATGCACCTGGGTAGTCTATGTCAGATTTTTAAGGCGGTGAAGGGATTTGTAGCTTCCAGTGACTTTAGGAAGCTTGAGAAGAGGAAAAAATAAGGAATAAATTAATTCACATAGAGCCTCTCAACCTGAAATTCCCAAATCTGAACTGTTTTGAGCACCAACATGGTAGCACAAGTAGAAAAATCCAGCTGTGGATGGGACATCCGTACAGATCCCTCTCTTCAAGGCTCAGGGAACACTGTAGAAGAAAGGGAGAAAGAACATAAGAACCAGGGGATGGAGAAGGGTGCTGTGAAAAGATGTCCTCTGGACAGGACATGGACGTTGCACACATGAGCTCATAGCAGGTGTTGTCGTCTGCATGGGACCTGCACAAGGTCAAGCCAGTTAAAAATTTAAACATGGATTGGGGAAGGGGTTTCTGTGGTCCCACTCCAAGGTGAGGAACTATTGGCAGTTAATGGCTGCTGGGAGGAGGAAGAAGTTATTTCTCTCTCTTTTTCTTTCTTTCTTTCTTTCTTTCTTTCTTTCTTTCTTTCTTTCTTTCTTTCTTTCTTTCTTTCTCTCTCTCTCTCTTTCTCTCTCTCTCTCTCTCTCTCTCTCTCTCTCTCTCTCTCTCTCTCTCTCTCTCTCTCTCTCTCTCTCTCTCTCCTTCCTTCCTTCCTTCCTTTCCCTCCTCCCTCCCTCCCTCTCTCCCTCATTCCTTCCTTCCTTTCCTTTCTTTCTTTTTGTTTTCAACCCATCCAGACTTCAGTTCCTCCTCCCTCCACTCTTCCCAGTAAGCCCCTGCTCCTTTCTCTCAGATCCATTCCACTTCCATTTCCTTCAGAAAAGATCTTCCAGGTATATCAACTGAATAGAGCAAACAAGATATAATAAGTCTAGGCACATATCCTCATATCAAGGCTGGGTGAGGCAACCCAGTAGGAAGAAAAGGGTCCCAAGAGCAGATAAAAAGATCAGAGATGCCCCCATTCCCACTGTTAGGAGCCCCACAGAAATACCAAGGGAACAACCATAACATATATGCAGAGGACCTAGTGCAGACACATGCAGGCTAGAATTACTTTTCTTATGGGATTTCACTACTGGTAGATTACTCAAGCCCCTGTGGATAACCCACACCCATGATCAGATGGGCAGCACTAATTGAACTCAGTGAATCACACACACACACACACACACACACACACACACAGAGAATGAAGTTGAGAAGGCAATGTGTCTGGGAATGGGGAAGGGGGAATTGGAGTGAGGATTTGGGGGTGGATATGGGGTGCATATGATCAAGATACACTGAAAACATGTACAAAATTTTCAAATCATAAATAAAAAAATAATAAAATGGTTGTGTGTAGAAAAAGAGCCTATATTAAACTTCTTGTAAATCAATGCAATTTACTGATTAATTGTTTGGGGGAGGGCTGCTGGGAAACAGAAACTTTAGCTAAAACTGTGGGCTGGGCAAAGTAGCTCATCTACTCTGTGGGCCAGCAGTGAGAAGGCAGTACATCACTCTGGCTTTGAATCACTGATGGAATAAGAACCCAGTAGGTACAGAGTGTATTGCATGAAACAATCACAAACTAGCAAGCTCTCTGCACCTATAGTTTCTCACATATGAGTAATGTTTAGAGTCCTATGAAAGGTGAACAAATGTTGAGAGAATGTAAAATGCTGACTTTTGAAGATAAAGGTAACAAAAATGCAAAGTTAATGTACTTTTATTCTTATCTCCTCAAGTGAGCACCAGTCCACGGCTGCTGACTCCTCGTGGGTTGAGTGACACCTGCTCCTGGCCTCATTTGTGATCTTGACCTATCTCAGGTTGGCGAAAGAGTTAGAAATTCTGAATGGCCACTTACATGAACTTCTTGTGGTTCCTGTAACAGGTTGCCACAAATGTGATCATCTAAAGGAAGATGAACTTGTCTTTCCACCAATAGAAGTCCTCAGCAAGCTGTTAGCAGGGTATGTTCACCCACAGAGGCTGTGAAGAGAACCTGCTCCTTGCCTCTTTCCGTGTTCACCAGCATCTCTTAGCTTTTCAGTGTCAAATCTATCTGCATTTATTGTCTTGTGTCTCCTACATCCGTTTTCAAGATCACAATCAAAACGCAGCACATTTTTCTCTTCTATCTCTGTTGTTTCCCTTTGCTTCCTGCACAGGAGGGTATATGTTACAGCATTTCTAGACAGCCCAGGTAGTTCAGGAAAAAAAATCTCTCCATCTCAAGATTTTAACTTTGTCTTAGCCCCAAACGTTTTCCTTAGATAGCAACTTCTATAGACTGTAGGAATGAGGGAGTGACTTAATGAAAGCATAAGTACACATCTGCTAGTAGGCCACTTAGGCTAAGTGGGCAGATGGTAAGAAAGCATCAAAAGAACTTCAGAATGTGCCCTGCACTGCCCTTTGCAGCTGTCTCATTAGTTTTGGGTTTTGTAAGAACAAATTCCACACCTGAATCTTCTAAATTGTTTTTTTATCCCCTCCCCTGTCCTCTCCCCTGCCCTCTCCTCCTCTCCTCCCTTCCCTTCCCCTCCCATCCCCTATCCTCTCTTCTCCCCTCCCCTTCCCTTTCCTCCCCTCCTCTTGACCCCATGTATTCTAGGCTGGCCTGAAACTTGCTGTGTATCTGAGAATGGTCTTGAGCTTCCAGATCCTCTTGCTCCCACCTCCTGAGTGCTGAGATCAGAGGTGTGAGCCACTATGCCTGGTTTTGTGGTGCTAGAAATTCAACCTAAGGCTTCTGAATGAACTCGGAATTGTACTAATTTGTAAATTCTACCACTGACCCACATTCCCAACATCTCATTTTTGATATTATTATTGCTATTACTTAGTATGCTATTTTGCTTTCATTGTTAGTAAATGGTAAGCTTACATAAATACTAAAGTGTTTAAAATATATTTCTTTAAAAACAAGTAACATTACACAGACTAAGTAGGTTATATTTAGCAATGTATATAGCAGCAATTAATGGAAAAAGAAAGAACAAAGAGGGAAGTATGAGAGGATTGGATGGAGGAAAGGAAAGGGGAAGTTATGTACTTATATTATAATCTCAAAAATAAAATAAATTAAAACAAAGAAACAAAAAATAGCTACCAAGACTTGTTAATGAGTACACAATGTAGAAAAAAATGAGTATTTGTATCAGTAATGCAAAATGTGTTGGAGGAAACAAGAATGGAGAGATTTTATGTGGGATTTAAGTTGTTATCAATTTAAAGTAGTTTTAACTACTTTCTACATGTGTTAATAAACCAACTGTTTTGTGTTCTAGAAATAACCATTTTAATTGTATATAGTCCTTGTAAATGGATGGCATTGTCCT
Organism: Neotoma lepida; assembly: GCA_001675575.1. Lineage (NCBI taxonomy): Eukaryota > Metazoa > Chordata > Mammalia > Rodentia > Cricetidae > Neotoma > Neotoma lepida. Next base: position 9,746 of record LZPO01088168.1, on the reverse strand, counting down.
GCATAAAGGCACTTTGTCAGGAGTGTTTATCTCTGTAGAACACAGTGCCCTCACACACTCCCAACATTACTACTTTAATTGTACTACCTTGTAGGCTATCGTATAAAAATCGTTTACATATAGGCATCACATAGTGCTTAAACCAGAGTGTTTAGAAATTGTATCTTTTAAAATATTAAAAATCTGTTGACTAACACAGAATAATTACACATATTTTGAGCCATAATGTTTCAATGAATAGGTGCAATACGTGTTGATCAGATCAAGGAAATGAGTTTCCTATCCCTTGTCATCACATTGTGTTCGGAGTGCTTGGGTGACTCTTTTATAGTTATTCAAAACTACAGAATTGGTTACTATAAACTATAATATAGAGCATATTACTTCAATCTACTTGTGTTTGAGTGCCTGCTATCTAAACTCCCAGTGTCTTCCCCTTCTCTCTTCTTTCCCAGCCTTTAGTAATCACTACTACACATTCAATTATTTAAGAACACATTTTGCTAATTTAACACAATGACTTCCATTTTCATCTGTTTTGCTGAAAATAATGGCATATTATTCTTTTTAAGGTCAAGTACTATTCCATTCAGACTGTGTGCCACACTTACTTCATCCATTCACCTATCATATCTTGTGTGGCTGGGGCCATATCCATTTTCTTTTTACCTGTATGAATGTCTTGAAATGCTTCCCCTGTTTTCTTCTAGTAATTATGTAATTCTGGATCTTACATTTAAGTTTTTAAACCATTTTTGCTTTATCTTTATATGTGTGAGAGGTATAGGGGTCAAGTTTTAATAATCCATTTATGAATTTCCTGTTTTTCCAGTACCCTTTTACTAAAGAGGTTATCTTTTCTTTTTCTAGTAAGATTAAAGAGGAAAAGATTGTAAAAGGAATCTCATTCACAATCGGTACAAAACTACAAAGGACCTGGGCATAGTGGTGCACATTTCTAATCCCAGCATTTGGGAGGCAGAGACAGGCATCTGCCTCTGTGAGTTTGAGTCCATCCTGGTCTACAGAGTGAGTTTCCAGACAGCTAGGGCCGGGACTATGTAGAGAGACCCTGTTTCAAACAAATAAACAAAGAACAAAACAATGACAACAACAACAATCAACAATCCCCCTCTCAAAAACAAAACAAAACAAAAACTGCAAAGGAATAAGCTTAATCAAGGAAGTAAAAGACTTTTCAATGAAAATTGTAAAACTCTGATGAAAGAAATTAAGGAAGATCTCACCAAATGGAGATAACTCTGATGTTCACGGATGGGAAGAATCAATGTTACTATGTACATACTACCCTAGTTATTTACAGATTCAATGCAGATTATTACTCAATCCACCAACATACCAATGATGTTCTTCACAAAACTATCGAAAAATATCCTGGAATTCCTCTGGAAGTACAGAAGACTCCAAATAGACACAATAGACTTGAACCAAATCAAACCAAAGTAGTACTAGAGAAACAAGCAAAAAACCAAAAGCTGGAAGTAATCACATTACCTGACTCCAAAATATACTACAAAGCTACAGAAATCAAAACAGCATGGTAGTGGCATAAAAACAGACACATAGACCAGAGGAACAGAATACAGAGCATAGAAATGACCTAATATATTTGTAGCCAACTGATTCTTGACCAAATCCACCTGAGAAATTGAAATTTGTGCTCCAAATCACTACCATGACCTTTTGTAACTTCATGTTTAAAACATTTATTTATCTATCTATTTATTTATTTATTTATTTTTGCGTGACATGTGTACACATGTTCAAGAGCATGCCGAGGCCAGAAGTTGAAATCTTCCTCCATCACTTTCCAACTTCTTTTTTGAGGTACAGTCTCTCACTGAGCAGGAGTTCACTGATTTGGGTAGACTGGCTGTCCAGTAGCCATATGCATGGGCATGGCTTTGCCTCACTACATGGGATCATAGGTGTACACCACTGTACCTGACTTTTATGTGTTTTCTGGGGATACAAACTCTTATCTTCATGCTTGTGGAGCCAAATACTTTACTCACTGAGCGATCTCCCAGACCTACCTGTTGGCTTTTAAACAAGGAAGACGTGTATTTATATTATATAAACGTACCTAGTATTTGACTATGGATTTTTTTTCTCCAAGTGACTCTCACTTGTGATTTATCAGAAGTGAATTCTGTACACAAACAAACTTTCTCAGGCAACTGGTTTTCTGCTAAGTTGCAAGGTTATTTCTGACCTGCTTCCTCTCTTGCATTCTGTGGGTTTCAATCCTGCTAGGAATCACAACTGTCACCTAGGCAGGCCTGGAGCCTCCTCCTCCACTTCCCTGCTTGTTACTCAGATGCTCCACTCACTGAGAATTTCCACAGGCCCCCAACGTCATCGCTCCTCTCAAAGCAGGTGGGCTCCAGCCCCTCCTCCAGACAGCTCCTGATGGAGGCCAGGCCACTGACCCCAGCTCCAACGATGGCCACTCTCCTCTTCATGGGTGCCTGTGGAGAGGGGCATAGATCATTTCCAGCAGCATTTCTGAGACCTTACTCTGGTGTTAGTTTTCGGTTTAATGAGAAATTTGTCTTTGGTGTACATGACAACCTTTCCAAAGTACTTCAGAACTCCTGTTAGTCATCAAAGCACTTTCTGGTTCTTGGCAAATAAGCAGCTGAACAAAGTCACCTTGAGATCTGTGATCTGAATCGCTAACACTACCTTTGGTAACCTCACATTTAAAAAGTTTGTTTAGTGTGTGTGTGTGTGTGTGTGTGTGTGTGTGTGTGTGTCAGGGGAAGGAGGAGGCGGCACGTCCACACTGCACAAGCATGTGAAAGCAAAATATATTAAGCATTTTCTTTTCAGTCAGCTCCCCAAATTAAGAGATTCACAACTAAGCTACATAAACGTTCACCCACACCACACATTCACAGCTACGTTATAGACACATACAGCTCCACACAAATGTTTATATGTGAATAAAGCAAACCAAGATCTATGTGTAGATGTATGATGGTCTCTCTGTGTGAGAGGGTAGGTTTCATGACCATCTGCAGATACTCAGGTTCCTTCTATAAATGGCTTGGGATTTTGGTTTAACCTATGAAATCCTCTTGCATCCTTCAATTTATCTCTGGATTACTTGTAATTTATAATATTACCAATTTGTTGGAAATACTTGTTTTGCTATATCACTTAAATAATATCAAGAAGGAAAAAAAGCCTGTGCATATTCAATACAGATGCAACCTTCATAGGCCTAACCACATCATTGGTTCATGGGTACTTGAATATTTATATATGAAACACACACACATATACCCATACAGTCATATACATACATACTTGCACACACATGCATACACACATATACATACAACCTACATGTATGCCTATGTCTATTTTACTTGACATAAGACTGGGAACACCTATATCTCAATATGTCAGATAGTCAGTCCTTTTCCTTCCTCAACAAAAGTCGTCATTGCCTCCAGACAATGTCTTCCCATTATTACCCATCCTCAACTCCATTCTCTTCCAGGAAAATTATGTTCCTAATCTTTTCTTATCCTTAGATTCTACCCCTACTTCTCTGTTTTTCTTTTTAGGTAAAATTCCATAGCTCTGCAAACAATCAAAATGCTTAGATGATGAGAATCATGTTCTGGGATACCCAAGAAAGATAAAAACGAGAACCTTCCTGAATGACATGCCATGTTCATTCTAGCCACAGTGAATGAAGAACCATCCAACTCCATTCACCCACCCCACACTCCTCCACACTCCTTTTCCATTCCCCTACCATACTCCTCTACCCCCAGCCAGTTGAAATAGCTTTCTTTTTCTACCTTTTCCTTGTCTTCCTTTCTTCTGTGTGTTTAAGCCCAGAGTCTTCTGGGGAGTCTGAAAGGGAAAATGCTGGGCACCTGATGGTAAGGGGGGTTTTATTAGAATAGGGAGGAGCTTCTCTTAAAGTGACAACCCTTGATCCTGTAGCAAGTGAGTACNCACTCCAGCTCCTGTGATGTGCAGGTCTCTGGGGCCACCTTTCTGGTCACTCAGACCTGTTTTTCCGTTAGCAGCCTCCAGTCTCAGCCCTAGGTCCTTGCCTGGGAGGCGGCAGTTTCTCCAAGTTGCTATGGTTCTCTACTCCGTTTCCTTATGTGTAATTCCAAAGTTTACCTTATTTTCCTTATTTGTAGGTCTTTTGAAGTAGCCCATGGTAACCTTCCAAACTCTGTAGGAAATTAATCACAATTGGATTGGAGATGGACTAACAGCAAAGACAGCTTTTCTATGCTATGGAAAAAAAAATCCTTGGCTTACTAGTCACAGATATAGCAAGTAGGTCAAACTTAGTCATGGGCTTTAGAAAAATTGCATTATTCAAGTGAATCTTGCTGAGGATGTTGTGGGTCTTCTGTGAGACCTTCCTCATCAGCTTTTAAGTCAGAGCTTGCAACTGTATTTTAAAGGAATTCCACAGGGAAGAGTTTGGAAGCGAATGTGTCCCTTGCCATTACAATTTACCCTCCTCATGGGCCTCTGTCTGCGCAGAAGGGATGAGACTTCCAGTCAGTCAAAGACCTGAGAGGAGACTGTACCCATTCTTCAAGACCATCACTGAGCTGTCATCTCTACCAGTCAACTTCTCTGCCTACTTACAGACATAGGTCTCAGCGTCTGAAACTGCCTGTAGCTCAGTCAAAGCGGGATAGGGACATATGGTCAGAGCCACGGGAGAGTGTTCTACATAAGGGGCCAAGGAGTCAACAGAGTCAACAGGGTCAAACTCAACTCTTCAGAAAGCAGTGAAGAATAAACTTGCACTTAAAAGCATTTATGAAACTCGGTTAGGTACCTAACTTCAACTGAAGCCTTTTTAAAAAGTAATTTTACAAGCTTTATTTTCTGTGAGTAATCTAATGCATATATCTTTAATTGTCTTTTTATTCAAATATTTATATTTATGCAAAATTGAGACTTAGTTTGTTGAATACGTACTTTCCAAAAGAGCCATCGCAGTGTATAGTCACAAAATGGCTCACAGTCTAGGCTAGGAGGAAACAACTATAAACAGTGAACTTGTACAGTGACTGGCATGGGTAGAAAAACAGACATATGGGCAGTGTTAGGTCATGTTTAAAGGTAACTGAATGCAGAATAATGACCATTTGTTAACGTACTTGGTTTTTAAAGACAGTACTTGCTTCCAAAAGGAGATTAGGTAGAGATACACACATCTTATTTCAGTTGAAATGTCTTGTCAAAATGTATTTAAATAACTTTGCCTGAATTGCACAATGCACTGTGCCTGTGACTTTTGAATGCTAGCTGTGTCACATCATTCTGCTTATTTTTCCTACCAAGTGATGCCAAATGCTGTGCCGTCAATGATGATGGTGACATGGTGTCTTTCTCTAAGACAAATTGGCTTATGTCCATGCCATAACAGGTGATGCTGATGCTCTCGAGAGAATGGAGGCAAGGTAAGCTGGCTCATCCCTTGGATTCTCCTGCAGGTCATGAGTGCTGCTGACACCAGTGTCCACACTACTAGAAACATTGTCAAGTCAGCCTTTGTTGGTAGATAAGGATAGTCATGTCTCCAGTCCTGTCAATCTCTCTATACTTCCTAAGAGAGAAGCACAGATTCCTTTTCCTTCAAACTTTATTGAGACATAACAAGTTGGAGTTGCACATCATTCAAATGTATTGGTGCACACATGCATGTGTGTGGGTGCATGTGTGCGTGTGTGTCTGTGTACATGTGTAGGCATAAAGGGGACAATCTGGGATGTCAGAAACACTACCTATCTCTTTTTGAGAAAGGCTCTCAGTGGCTTGGAGCTCAGAGAATAGACTATGGTGTGGNCAGCAAGCCCCAAACATCTTCCTGTCTCCATTTCTCATACATTATGACCATGCCTGGATTGTTTTTACACAGGTTCTAGGTACTCAGCTCAGGTCCTCATGCTTACAAGGCAAGCATTTTACCAACTGAGCTGTCTCCCAAGCTGTCCTCTTATGTTTTAAATTTTATACTAGAATTAGACGACAGTGGTCCACTGTTCCATTATTACAGTGCCCTGTTTTCCTACTTACTCATATTTATCAGGGGGGTTTATAATTCCACACTGTTTCTGAGCTTTTTATTTCAACTGGAAAGTTCTCACTGCATTTTTAAAAATAAGGTAGACCTAGGGATAAGCTCTCTCAAGTTTTGCTGGTGTTGAAAATGTCTTTACCTCTCTTTTATTTCTATGGACAGTTGTGATACTTTTAGGTTAGTTTTTTCTTCTGGCATTTCTTCTTTGAAAGTTGCCACCCTACAGTCACAGCTGATAAAAATCTACTGAAATTCTTATGGTGGTATCACTGCAGATAATAAGTCTCTTTTATGTTGATATTTTGGAAACCATGTGTCTGTCTTTAACAAATGCTTATTGATGGAGAAATGAATAAACTATTTTAATTCCCAGAAGATAGTTTGTGGGTACTAAAAAGCTATAATGTACGTATTACAGCTGTAATAGATGCCTTAGAGAAATCTTATATAACACAGAGAGCAGACACAACATGTACAATGGCTATTACATTTTAATTAAAAAAATGAACAATTATCTAAAAATTCTTTTAAAATATGAATGCAAGCACATATACACCTATATGCACCTATATGCACCTATATGCACCTATACAATCTCAAATAAACTTCTATTACAGAGAAAAATATGGATGCATATATACACTGTCGTTAATATACTTTACCTTGTTGAGCAGGGGATCCATATGTGTATAGGTGAAGGAGACAAGATTGAAACAACAGTCAAATAACCAAGCAGAGTAGAAACATGAACAAAATATTTTCACTGGATAAAATAAAACAAAATGTTCTAGAACTTAGATGATAAGACTACGTATTTATTCTGGAGCTAACAAGCCAGTGCAAACTTGAACACGTGTCCCAGACAAGGTCTTGCTGTGATTTACTGTGATTTTTGACCATTGAGTGCACTGTTGAGCAATACCGAGTTGAGAGCTGGATCCAACCACAGGGCCTGTGGGCTTCTGTCCCGCGTTGTCCTTTGCCAAGGGGCAAGGCTACTTATCCTCACATTGCAAATGTTACCCCGTGAACAAGAATCATAAGGGAACTTGCAACTCTGAGTTCCCACCTAAAGCTTCCACAATTGTTTCTGAGGTGACAGAGACTGATGTCACCAGTATAGTAACCATCGTCAGAGCCTTCCTTAGCAAGAGCCCTATGGAATGAGAAAGCTTCCATTGTGATTTAGGAGATTTCTTGTCTTGGCTGGGGGTTGGCAGTAGGGGGCCAAGATAAACTCCTGGGTTCCATTCCATCTCCCAGACCACATGAGCTGGAACTGGTATTAGGGGCAGGGACATAGTTCAGAGTTCAGCCCAGAGCACTTGGCTCCTCTGTTCCTACATTCTACATGTGGGAATCTGACAGTGAAGCCAGGGACATTCCTTAAGGCTAACAGGAAGCAGAGCTGGAGCCCTTTCAGCTATTGTTAGCTTGAGAGTCACAACAGACAATTAAAAAATATCTTTTACTTTTAATCATATAATTGTAGATATCTAGATATCACTAGATACCTTGGGCAGGACAATTTTTCATTCTATTGGCCTATTCTTGGGATTTGTGGATATTTATCTCTCTTGGAATATAGTTGCTGATAAATGCCAATTATGCTTGCCAGGCATTAGAAAAAAAAAATAAAACCCCTGTACCTACTGATTGCCAGCTATTTCAATAAAGAAGTTTCAATATCACTGAGAACCACTTATAGGTCAACTATGTTCTTATGTTTAGACAAAAAAAAACAAATAACAAAGGACCTTAATTGATTTATTCAAATTGTAGCTTACTAGTTGAACATGTATTTCAAGAACATGTTTTATGTATCAAACACTGAAGGAGGTGGTAAGAACAAAATGATTTATAAGATATAGAGTAGAGTTTGGCCAATAACACAGACATAAACAGTTATTATCAGTATAACACATACACACACATGTACATGCACACACAGTTTTATGTATTAATTTAGTAAATAATTGTCTAAACTCTACCGGGTAATGTTCTAAGAATCACTCACACCTTCCAAGTACACATATTCAAGGGCTCTCCACACTGGTTTCCCATTCTACTCCTAATTATCCGACAACAATAATTTACATTTAAAACATAAAAGATATTAGTCCATTTCACTCTCTCTCCCAACCCCAGGATGCCATCCAAAGGAGGAGATATATCATTTATTGACCTATAAGTAGTTTAAAAACCATTTAGACAGGCTAGCATTTAAAAGACAAAATAGTTTGAAATTACCTTAAAAAGTTCAGAGTTCATGAAAATGCTGCACATTGGAATAAAAGTGTTGTGCTAGCTGTTATTGTGTGGCCTTCACTACTGATTAAACAAGTTGATTCGAAGAACAGTGTGATGGTTTATGTAAGCCCTGGTACATTGTGCATTTCTGAACTGGACTTTCTGGCTTGGTTTCTGAAGGTACTGGAACATATTCAACTGGTATTTGATCTTTTCCTTTGAGACCAAATAACACTATGTTTAAGCACGTAACACAGCTTCTTCTGATGCTGGAATTGAAGCTGTGATGTTATCTCTAGCTTGCAGTCAAATGATGTTTTCATTACTGGGACTTACTTAGGTTTGAGAATGGTCCGCATTTACTTGACATCTGAGTTTTCAATCTACCTGTTACCAACAACTTAGTTATTGTTACACCTGCATAAGTAATCCTAAAAATAGGCCATATATTCTTGCAGAGTGGAGGAGTTGTGTCTTTTATGTTTACTTAGATTTTTCTTCAACATCTAGCATGATGCCTCGTCTCATGAGTAGGTTCTCACAAAATGACTTGTTTATAGTCAGTAGTTAGAAACCTAGTTCTACAGAAGAGACACATTTTTAGCAGTTTCTCCTTAAGGAAGCCCATTTAAATTTAAGAAACTTCAACCAATATCATTGTTCTATTTCTCTTTCATTCTCTTGAGATGAACGATTACAGCATCTTAACTCAGGTGATAGCCAAGCTTGGGAAATGACTGTAATAGAGCATGTTGTTTCTCATCAGAGGCCTTGACTAAAGAATGAGATGGGTGAGCAGAATATATGAAATTTACAGTGGAAACTGGAAGCTAAGCAGAAAATCATCTTGCTGGTTGTATGTGCAGGCACCACAGCGATGGATTTTCTATAAACTCCACATACAAACAAAACTTCTAGTTTTGTTCTTAACCTGCTTAGCCCTAAAAGTGGCAGCTTCCCCAGGCATATGAACCAGGGTGAAGCTCAAGGTATGCATGAGTGTCGTGTTATAGTACTGAAGCAATGGAAGAGAGAACAGTGCAGAGGATAAAATGAAGAAAAAGTCAGAAAACTCCGGGGAAATGACTTAGGACCAGACAGATCTGATTTGAAACTCAGTTTAATCTTTCAATTTTCTTTTTCCCTTCCTTTCCTTTAAAAAAATGATTTGCTTTGGTTTCTGGTTTTTCAAGACAAAGTTTCTCTGCATAGCCCTGGCTGTCCTGGAACTCGCTTTGTAGACCAGGAGACCTTGGACTCAGAGATCTACCTGCCTCTGCCTCCCAAGCTCTTGGATTAAAGGTGTGTGCCACCACTGTCAGGCTTAAAATGTTTTTGAGGTTTGAATGTTTTCTTTATTAGACTTTCTCATTTAAAATTTTATTTTAAAAAATTG
>LZPO01088167.1:7538-19566 GCA_001675575.1 Neotoma lepida | reverse complement strand
CATGCACACACACACATGCATACACACACGCACACATGTACACACACATGCACACATGCATACACACGCATGCATACATGTACACACACACATAGTAAATTAAAAAAATAAACAAGCAAATAAAAAACAACAATTCAAAGACGGAACAAATTAGAACCAATTATTCCACCTATGACTAATACAGATCTGTTAATTAATTTTATAAAAATTTAGCTAAAATTTGAACACTAGCTGTTATTTACTGAAAAATATTAGCTATAATAATTAGGCTATAAGGCACCCTTTGGTTATCATTTGCTCATTCTGGGGATTTTTTTTCAAAGTCATAGGAGTTGTCTCAGGACGGTGGGCAGCTCAACTGGCAAAGAAGTGAAAAAACAAAACAAAACAAAACTTGAGTGAATTCCTTCCGTCCTTTGATTCTGCATCAGAATCAAAGTGGGCCACCATTATCTGCTTTCCCCCACCCCTTTTAAAAATCATTTTATATTTTTTGAGATTGTAATATAATTATGTTATTTNACCCTTCAATTTCCTTTCTCCAAACCTTTCCGCAGCCCTTCTGGCTCTCTTAGAAGTCCATGGCCTCTTTTTTCATTAATTGTTGTTGCATGCATATATGTTTCTCAGTCATGTTCATTGATGCTCAATTTATAATAGACAGGAAACCAAAGCAACCTAAATGTTCTTCTACTGATAAATAGGTAGTAAAATGTGGTGTATAACACTATGTAATACAATTAAGCCAAAAAGGAAGGGGAACTATAATCAGGATATATTGTATGAGAAAAGAATCTATTTTTAATAAAAGAAAGAAAAATGAAATCATGAAATTTTCAGGAAAATGAAGTAACTAGAAAAGATCATATTGTGTGAGATAACTCAGGGCTAGAAAAACAAGCATTGCTCAAAACTTCAGATGTGAGGACATAGCCTGGTGTAACTACAGAAACCAGGAAATTAAAAAAGGACCATTGCCTTGGGTGGAAGGTTGGAGGGGAGCAATAGACAGGAGAATTGCAGAGTACAAGTGATCTGATTTGGGAAATGGGAAAAGGTGAAGGGGTTTGACTAAGTAGGGGGAGAGAGTTAAATACAGAAAAAGGAGAAGGAGAAGTAAAATAACAGCAAGGATGTTGACAAATGTCATATGCAATCATACTATTAACTATCTACCTTAAAAAACCCTTGTAATACAGGTAAGTCTGTGCAAAAATATACATAAATAGTTTAAATGAAAATTTCTCATCTGAGCTGATAATGCTCCCTCCAATAGCCAAAGACCCTATAACAAAAACCTTACCACCAGACATGAGAAAGTCATCTTTTGAGTTGTTGGTCATGGATGTCCAAAGACTCCCAAAANGTTACAGATTATTGTTATTGGCTTTGTTTGCCCCCCAAGAATTAAACGATAAGTCCTTATTAAGTGAAATCCATTCACTTGAGACACAGGGCCCCGAGACTCCTGAACTGGAACTGACTTGAATACTTCCTCCCTGTGAACCAGCTTGCATGATGCAAGCTCACAAAGAAGGGAAGCAATGAACATTCATACCCACCTATGATAGTCATGAACCAGAACAACCAATATGGCATGATAACNCAGTAGCNGCATGCATACCTTGGCATTAACCATCAGTTCTGTGTACCTACTCACCAAGAGAGAAATCATGCCTGANACTATAACCTAGCCAACTACCCAGAGACAGTTATGTCATGGATCTTGGAGGAGAACCTACAACCACCACTTTACTAAAGCATAATCCCTAGCTACATTCTAAATATTTGCCATTACACTCACATTTAAGCGTAGTTCTCACTCTCCATCAAGGATAATTCTCTTTGCAACAGATGAAGACTATTATAGAAAACAACGTCCAATTAAATGCAGAGTTGCTAAGCTTAGTTTCAAAGGATATATCTGTGGGGGCCTACAGAGCCATGTGACAGTAAAGATGGTGCTGGCAGGAGGCAAGGAGGGAGGAACCCAAGTTGTTTACAAAAAATATGATTGGATTTTCAGATCAGGAGAGATGACGTCAACACATCATCCCCCTCGTGGACAGTGTTGTAGATAATGTAGANCAGGNGCATGATTGGGTGACCTTTAAGCTGATTGGCCTGACAGGACATCCATCACCCCCTCCCCCAGCCTTGTAGTTTTATGCTTTAAAAGAGCTTGCTGATTCCTAATAAACAAGTTCCTGCTTGGCACGACTCCCTGCCACGTCTGATTGTCTCTGGAAAGGGAGACTGGAAAACGGCAGGCTGCATGCACTTACCTTTCCTCTGTTCCAGGTCATACCTTCTTGGGAGACCTAAGTTCTCAGAAGTGCAGGCTCCCACATATATCTACAATAAAACTCCTCCAACTAAGACTTAAGGAATATTGCAGAAGAGGGGGTGAAATGATTGTAAGAGCCAGCCAATCTGGAAATTTGCTGTGAGATTGTATCTTCTAGGAATGTCAGAAGCTACACTTATAGTGTCTCACAGCATGACTGCCTAAACAAGAACTGAACAAGAACACAAGAGACATGCTAAAATATATGAGGGAAAGAGCACTAGGCTTCAACCCTACACAAAGAACTGCAGCATCTAAGGAATGCTGGGAGTGGGAGAAACAGTCTTTTTCAGGTTAGAGCACTCTAATGGTTATCTAATACCAAAGGATCATCCCTGAAAACAAACATACAAGGAAAATAATACAGGCTGGTCAAGTTGTAATAGGAATATCTGTTCTTAAGAACCATCATCCTTTATTGGGAATCACATCAACTTTGACTAGAGCTGAGTTTTGCCCTTATAGCTATGCACCCAACTGAGCTTACACAGTTTNAGCTCCCTCAAGTGTGAAAAGTTTATGAAGGTAAGCACAAAAGTATCTTTAGGATATACTCGATTTTTCCCTCAGCCTTCTAGTCTCCTGATCCTCAACCATCACCTCATAAATTTACTGGGCTATTATTCTCTTTGCAGCTAAATCTTGTGAACACAATTGCAACAAGGTAGGCTCTGTTTCCTGTTCTTGTAGGTTTGCAGTTAGTGAGAAAGTCTGAAACAAAAGCAATATTGTCTTGTGATTTCATATGGTGATCACTTTGCAAATATTCTCACCGCCTTGTGTTTGTTTAGCATGCTATAACCACTCACCTTCTTTGATTAACCAGTTCATTGTCATGCTGCAGGTCTCTCTGTAATTCATACTTAACTCCTCGAGTCTTTCCAATAAGATTTGATTGTATTTCATTTGTCTTTATGTATCATCAGAACTTCTCAACTTATGTCACCTATATACATTACTCCAATTACTGACTTAACTTACTTTTCCCCTTTTCCCTTAAATTTACCATATTTCTTGACATCTAATATTACAATATTAAAGAAAACAGATTAAATAATTAAAGGATATGATTAACTTTGTATTTGGAGGGTATTTGAATCAAGGNACTTACAACTATTGTCACGATCTCAAACTATACTTCCTACTAATCTGTAAGAGGAAAAGACTTTTAATAGTATAGAAAATGCTTATAGGCATTTCATATTTTCATACTTCAATTAATTAAAGTCTTTCCCAGAAAACGATGTGGTATTATAAGCTTTCATCTCAGACATTTAATTCAAGTTTTAATGTATTTTGAATGTATGACTGGGCATATTAATTGGGTAGAGTCAAATAACAGTAAAGGTTAAAGACTAGAAGATATTCTCAATGAAAGATGAGCCTTTGGCTGCTGCACTTGCATATGGAAATGAAGAGCTGGAACATCTCTTTAGAGAAATAGACTTAGATGTATACAAACAAAATACACATATCTTTATCATGTACAGTAGCAAATATCAACCCTTAAGTACTCTAATTAGTAAAGAAAATTTAACATCTGTAGTTAATTTGAATTAAAAGTAATAATGACCAATTTAAAGCAAGTGAGTTGTTTCAGTTTTCTATTGCCAACTGTACCTACTGTGCTTCATTCTAAATACGATATTGCATCATTAACTTACTTTTATTTTTTTCTTTTAAAATCATGTCTTACTTAAAATTTTATATAAACTCTCTAGTTTTCTGCCATTTAAAGATTCAGATATTATAATATGTAAATGCTTCTGTGGTGATATATTGTGTTCCCCAATATATTGTGCACCCTAATAAAGCTTATCTGAAGATCAGAGGAAAAAGTCAGTCACTATATTAAACATAGAAGTCAGGCAATGGTGGTAGCACACACCTTTAATCCTAGCATTCATGGGGCAAGGATCCATCCAGATCTCTGTGAGTTCAAGGCCACACTGAGAACAGAGCCAGGCATGGTGACACATGCCTTTAATCCCAGCACTAACCATAGAGGTCTGGAGGTCTATACAGACAGACAGGAAGTGATGTAGCTGGGCAGAGAGAAGAAGTGAGATGCAAAACAGAAAGGCATTTAGGCATGGGTATACAGGAAGTAGGTCTCTTTGGCTGAGGATTTCCAAGTGGTAAGAACGTGGCTGGCTTCTTTCTGCTTTTCTGATCTCTCAGTTTTTACCCCAATATCTGGCTCTGGGTTTTTTGTTAATAAAAACGTTTAGCAATTTGTCTTACATGCTTCTATCACTTCAACTCATTTGCATTAACAAACTTATATAAAAATCCTACTGGTTTCATGCTTTAAGGAAAAAAAATANGTAATTTTTGCATTAAAATATGAACTTTTTAAATTTTAAAAATTGTAAACTAATTTTAGAAACTCTAAAAATTAAAATCTTTAAAATGTATTATTTCATGTTTTGAAGATTATTGCTTTTCATTTTTAGTTTACATGTGGATATTAAAAATAAAATATTAATACCCTATGTGGTTTCNTACTAAGCTTTCTTCATGTACTTCTACATCATACATACATACATCAGATATTATTGAAATTCTTCAACATTTCAGTTCCTTTTTTCTTTCTTTAGTGCTGTGGATAGCTATCAGGATCTTGATCATGCTAGGCAAGCACTCAAACCCCCAAGTCTACTACCAGGCCATGACCAGGATTTTCACTTTGTTTTGGGTTTTGCAGTGTTTAGTACTGAACACAGATACTCATGTATGCCAGGTAAGTGGCATACATTAAATTATGTCCCTAGCTTCTCTACTCATGATTAATTTTTATGGATTATGTTATTTGAAAGTTTTATTATGTGTATTATATATAAAATATAATATATATTCTGTTTACTCCCTCCACCATATTTGCCTATTAATGTTTCTTCTTTCTATAAATTCTTCCAGATTCATAACTTTTGTCAATCCATTTTTATAACTATACCCTGATTAGCTGGGTGGTGGTAACATGTTTTTATCCCTGCACTCAGGAGGCAGAGGCAGACTGATCTCTATGATTTCGAGGCCATTCTGGTCTACAGAGAAAGTTCCAGGACAGCCAGGGCTACATAGAGAAATCCTGTCTCAAAACAAAACAAAACAAAACAAAACAAAACACCCCACCAAAAAACAAACAACCCCTAACCATAACTATACCCTGATTAATTTAGTAGTATTCATCAATTTAAATATTTATATTATTTGTCTACATGCAATGAAAATACTTGTATACAAATTATATTCTCTATTTATTAGAGTTCTTTTATGATAATGGCTAAAGGAGTGAAATGTCCTTAATAAAAGATATTTCTAAGATTATTGCATTACTTAACAATAAAAAAGTATGTGTTCAATGGCTAGTAAGAATACAAATGGACTTTTATTTTTAATCTTAATTTTTTGGCAAATCTTATAATCCAAAAGAAAAGGTAGTATGTCTATTTAATATATCGTATGAGTGGGGAGGGATATGAAATTAATGACCTGAACAAGAGCACTAAAAATAAAGGCCTACCTTTATTTTTATCAACAGCTAGTTTGAAATCAATTGTGAAGCNGTAGAAGGTATGAAAGTAGATAGGCTCTCTTACAAACAGAAAAGAGGGTCTCAACACTACTCCACCTGGTGGGAAGTTTAAGAGAAGAAAATCCTAAACACTGTGCTAGAATTAGAGTGAGGTCTCATTCTTAAACTCCAAAAGTAAGGCATACTTTTCTGTGACTTTTATTCTCAATTTCACAGTAGATCTCTAAAATAGTATTTTAACAATTTATTTTATTATTTTATCTGTATAAATGTTTTGCCTGCATGAATGTATATCTACCATGTGTGTACCTGGTGCCCAGAGAGGTCAAAAGAGAGCACTGGATCTTTTGGAACTGGAGTTACAAATGGTTTTGAGCCATGATGTGAATACTGGGAATCAAATTGAGGGTCATAGAGAATAATAATGCCCTTAACCACTGAGCCAATTCTCCAGATCCCTGATATCTAAAATCCTTAAGCTATTTTGTTCTAGGTTTTGAGAAAAAAAAATGGTGTGATTGTTCAGTATTGGANATCGCCAATTATTAATTCTTGGTTAAGCCTTGGTAGGATTAAATGGCATAACATGCTAATGCAGGGACATGTTTGTACTGTTCTGTGTGAATCTTTAGTGGTTAGTGAACAGTAGTTCTTCAATTTCTTCCTTTTAGATCTGTGGGAAAGCAAATAGCATAATGATAAAGAATCAGCTAAAGCCAAAAACTAAAACCAATGGGTCTTTTATGTAAGATTTAAGGAAATCTGGTTTTCTGCACTCCCAAATCTGCAAAAATAGAAGACCAAGACCAGTCTTAATTATAAGAGCAAAAGAATTTTAGAATGCCCCATCTATTACTCAAGTTCCAGAATATGATAGTTACAATGATTATCTGAAGAGATGCAATTCAGAATTTGGAAGTTTAGGTTCTCCAGGGGAAGCATCCCTTTCAGGGTGAACTCGCTTCACTTCTCCAGAAAACTAGGCCCGTGCTGAGCACAGCCAGAGCACAGAACACAGGGTATTGTAGAACTGCTAGGAAAGCACTGTCTTCAAAGTTGTTGAAGAGCCCACAGCTGAGAGAGGGAACATAGTGTGGATCCTAGGGTCCTTTACAATCATGGACAGAGTGTATGTTTGCAGCTGGAAGTTAACTGACCTGGAAGCAGTCAGTTGTCTTTGGTTTAAAATTTTGGCACCCCAAGAGATGTTGTTTTATTTGACACCCTACGAGGCTGTAGTTATTTCAAGGCTGGAAAAATTTATGCCCCATGATAAGTGAGGCAGAAATTCCATCTTTGCTCTTAGGAGTTGAAGATTCAGTATAATGATTATAATTCAGGAAAATATATTATGAAAAAATATGGTGGAAAATCTACCAGATAAATTTAAAGCATATGATGGGCCATGGAACACTGTTTCCCAAACAGTAAGGTCTGTGTTTCTGAAGGAGGGAGTCCTGTCATTGAGAATCCTAGGGGAAACTGTCGTCTGTACGGAAGCTGGTTAAAGGTCACACTATAGAGCATGTATTCCTGGGGAAAATAAAAAAAAATAGAATCTCCAAGTCATAGATACCAAGAAGTGATACTTGGTGGACATAAAAATGTAGATGTAATTATAGCAAGAAGTAGAAAGATAGGCTGTTAAACAGAGAGCCTATGCTTTAGGAAATGATAGAATAATAGAAGACTTCAGAAGTTCAATAGACAAATTAAATAGGCATCACCTGAAGGTGCTGCTGA
Organism: Neotoma lepida; assembly: GCA_001675575.1. NCBI lineage: Eukaryota > Metazoa > Chordata > Mammalia > Rodentia > Cricetidae > Neotoma > Neotoma lepida. The sequence goes on along the minus strand of LZPO01088167.1, from coordinate 11,938 downwards.
ATGTGTGCAATAGAAGAAGTCAGGAACAAATGATTGAGGTAAAGGGCAGGGTCCTTCAGCACCCCCACTCCAAATCTCTATAGTTTATCCAGTTTCTAGACCTGTCCTTGATTCTTTGACTTTTGGCTAAATGAAAGGATCTATCTTCATGGAAAAATAACTAGCCAAAGTTTTCCAATTCCAAAGGGGCCTAGGACTACTTATTCAAGTAACTGTGAGCTAGGCAAAGAAAAACCNCCAAAATGTTTGTGGATTGCTGGATGCATAGTCAAAGGTGAAACTGATCTCCTGAAACCTACACTGGTGTCATTGTTCCTAATACAATATAGGTGCACAGGAACCAAGTAATAAGTGGAGTTTGGATCTGCAAGTGGCTCACATCCTAATGACTGAGTTTGCAGACTCACTACATGGTCTTTGCCAAGATCTCCATGGTGCTGTTAGATAACAAATGTTGGCACTGGTAGATGCCATGCATTAGTTTCTTGTTCTGTATGTANGAGATACTATTTCCTGTTCTATCTACCAGTATGAAAGGAAGGCAAATGTGGTGTTTTCTAGTCTATCTCCACTTATGACATCAGTCTTGAACTCATAAAATATGAATAAGTCATGGTATATGACAGGAAAGCAACTGTAAACTTCATAAAACAGTAATGCAAGTGTATGTATAATATTAGAATGTGTGAAATTATGTGGCACAGGCTTTATATACATAGAAGAACCTAACGTGTTCCGTCATCTGTCCTGACCTTTATTAAATACAGTGTGGAAAGGACAGGTACTTAATGCAGAACATCTCATTGGTTCACTACATCAGCAGTTCTCCAAATATGGACACCAGCAGTCCCTGAATCATCTCATTTCATATTGATTCAGTCAAAACAATTGTGATATATTTTTAATATTGCCACTGATATGACAAAAACAATGTGAGATAAAAGTTGTCTTCCAGCATGGAACAAGTTGCAGCTACACTATAGTCAAAATACACTCTTCATTGTCAACAATCACAGAATTTTAAAAGCCTTAAAATGCTCAAAAATTGTACTAGATCTTCGCTCCTGAGTACATCTTTTAATATTATTTGTGGTGAAGTGGGAAATGTCTAATGCACTTCAGACACATATCAATCAGTGGCACTTACTCGAAGAAGAACATTTGTGCCTTGGTGGTGGAGTGTGCTGAACTAGCCATTGTTTCTCATGTAATATCTTTTGTATTCTTTCTCAACTTCAATGGGCTATTGAGAGTGAAACTATGGTTATTTGGAAGACTTATTTCACACACACACACACACACACACACGATATTATTTGTTCAAAATTAGCAAACTGGGGAGGCAGCTTAGTTGGTTGACTGCTTGCCTAGCATTCAGGAAACCCTGGGTTGCATCACCTGGATACATAAAACGAGGTGCAGTGGTGCACACCTGCAATCCTGGTAATCAGGATGAAGACAAAGCCTCCGTAGTGTACAGCCCTCAGCATCTGTATAGTGAACTTGAGGTCAGCCTGAGTTAGATGACACCCTATCCTAAAAAGTAAAGTAAAATAAAAATGATGAATTTCAAAAGGTTTTATTTAACAATTAGAGATTATCAAAAGCACCATTCTATACCATATAATGAACTGTATTGATATTTAAAATCTTACAGCAAGCTGATACTTCTCCAAATGGTTAATTCACAGTGTTATTAAAATCATGAGGAGTTTAAAAACCCATTCAAAGTTCAATGTACAACTGCAGATTTTATACAACAGTAAAAATATTCATCAAGGTTTTCANATTTCANATTTCAAGTAACCTTTAAGAGTCTATTTCTTGTTCAATTTACATATAGAGCNAAAAAATAATATCAAAAAATATTTGAGAAAACTGTTAGCACAAACCCTTTTCTAACTGCATGTCTTTACAAGGCTTGCTTGTCTTCATGTACTTCAACTAAAATGTACAACAGGTTGATAGAGAGCAGATAGGAGAAGCCAGCGTCTTATAGCAGGCAATAGAGGGATTTATAAAAAGTCAATTTAGTACTACTCAAATTACTAGTTTTTCATAATATGTAAATATATATGTTGTATTAGCGTATAGTAGACTTATTACTTTTAAATTTTATTTAAACTGTTTTAAATCAGTTTTAATTTCTAGAACTATATATTACAGCAGACGTGAGTCACATAAGCAATAGTCCTTTGAGGCCCACAATATCATTTAAGGTTATAAGTAGGTTCTGAGACAAAAATTTTGAGAATAACATTATTTGGCTGAGTAGAATAATAATACATTGTATTGAGACTTTGGTAAATGACTTCTAAGGAATACGGTCAGAAAAATTCTGTGAATATTTGCCAGACCTTTTTACATCATTGNCTAGTGGTCTGCTGTATATCAGGACATATTCTCCAAAGTAAAAAGCCACACAAAAGTCTTATGCCTGGGTGCATTTCCCAGCACTAAGAAAGAACTGCCATAGTGATAAGTCTTCCCAGATTTTAGAGATAGCATAGTCCTTTATTGTGGAAGCTGGTCTGCATCCTTTATCTGGTGATATAGAAAGAATGAAGTTTTGTGGTAGATATAGGACATGACAGGAATCTTCAGTAATACAGAAAAAGATGCATGTAGTCTAGAAACATAAGTCAGAGAAGAACCTATAGCACTAGGTACCTGGGTGTTTGGCAAACATGTTGTGTGTGCTTTAGCAGAAAGCCCCAACAAAGGCAACATGATTTAACTCCTAGGATTCTTGGACAAAGTATGACTATGACAGAAGAAAATTTTAAGTCAACTGAAAAGTAACACTGAGAATGAATTTATAAAGATAAACAATTTAAGTATGTCTACCATGTGATACAATCATCATGTGACTGTGGGAGCCCCATATAACCTAGCTTTTGTTAGATTCACTTTATATATCTTCTTTTTATTGTTGTAATGAGACAACAGGGGAGAATCTTTACAAAGGAAATTGTTTGGCTCACAGTTCTGAAGTGTCAATGACACAGTGTGTTAACCAGTTTAGCTCCAATGAATGACCTCATGGTAGACAGGGCTTCAAAAGTAGGGATATCTATGGAAGGGGACAGGAAGACAGGGGCCCACTCAGGGTCAGGTTCTGGCTTTTCTGACAACCCATTGTCTCAAAAACTAATTCATGGTTCTTGTAAGATGTACCTTAATTGTTTCTAAGATCAGTGCCCCCCATAGACCAAAGGACACTGGGCTCTGCCATCTGAAGGTCCCAGCACAGCTACAGCTCCACATCTGTCATACACATACTCGACCGCCCAGAAATGTTCATTCCTCAGTTCAACACTCTGAGACTGTTCACAGCAGCAAACAGTAGATCTGCACTGACACATCCGCGTGTTACACGATTCTCATTACAGAGAATTTAAACATTTGGTCCCCAGTTGGTGGTGCCAAAGGAGGAGGTTATGGCACCATTAGGAAGTGAAGTCTTGCTGGAGGAAGTATATCACTGGGGTTGGACTTTGAAGTCCATTGTTTGCTCTTGCTCTCTCCTTCCTGTGTTGTTCCTTTTGTCAAGTCTTCCCTGAATGCTGCCATGCCTTCCCTGCCATTACAGACTCTACCTCTGTANGTGTAAGCCAACATAAACTCAAGGCAAACATTTTTCTAGAAGACCTTGACCTTCTCCTGCATTCCCTCTGCCTTGATAAAAGGCATTAAATTCCATTACTGATGCTAGCCCCAAGGTCTATTTCCTTATTTGGTCGCTTCTTTCTCCTGAGGCTAACCACCAAGGTCCAGCTATCAAAGGTATTGAAGTCAGTAATCAAAAGTCCCCTTAGGCTCACCTAATTAACATGCCCAGTAAATAAAACACCTCATCCTAACAAAGGGTTTCCCTTTTTACCTTTATAAATCACTGTTTTCATGTGGGCCACCTCTGCTCTCTATCCAGAGGCAAGTCCTTTGCCCCTCCCCTCTTCCCAAGGACAAATATCTGCCCCCCCCCATTCCCTTTGGTTTGCTTTCTCCCTTATCATCTATCTCCTGCCTTTGTCTCTTATTCCCTGCTCATTGTCCCTCTGGGCACAAATAAATCTCCTTTGTGATGAGAACTTGGTCTTGAGGGGGCCCTGAGCTAATTTGATCCTTTCAAAATGTAAAAATAAATAAATCTAAAAAATCCAACATCTCTTCAACCGCATCTACAGTATGTACATTTTTTTCTGCCCAAGCTTTAGTTTATTACAGTACTTAATGCTTTACAAAAGGAAGTAAATAGTGCCAAGGAAACAAGGAATAGGATGTGTTTTCAATAGGGGAAATCTTCTAGTACTGTATATAACTGTGACCTGTTTTCAGAGACCATAAAGAAATAAAGCAAAAGCCATGTGAAAATTTCAGATTAGATTATTCCAGGCATG
>LZPO01088166.1:11620-29374 GCA_001675575.1 Neotoma lepida | reverse complement strand
ATCATAAGCTAAATTGAAGAAAAACATAAACTTTCATGTCATGGAGCTTGTGATGAGACCATGCAGAAAGACAATGTGTAATAAAGTGAACCTGTCATCCTCTCAAAAGTATTCAAATTTGAAAGGTGAGAGAAATTGAAACAATGAGATTGAGGATTAGGCCTGAGGTATCCATTTTTTATGGGAGTGGCAGTTGAGTGCTGCTGAGAGTAGAGCTATGTAAGACGAACGTCTAACCAGTCTTATTAATAAACACACAGAACAAGAAATAAGGGTGAAAATCTGACAGAGATCAGAGGAATTAGGAGCAAGCCACCACTAGCCTCACCTCACCAACACTGCCGCTACTTCCAAGGAGCAAAGCGAAGGGAAGAGAGCGACTTTCGGTCTAACCTGGCTTTTTATGCCTCCTAACTCATTTCCTATCCTCTCAAGCTACATCACTTCCTGTCTTGTCTGCATGGACCTCCAGAACTCTAAGGCTGATGTTGGGATTAAAGGCGTGTGCCACCACCTCCTTCCCCTAATTCCCAATGTGACCTTGGAGTCACAGAGAAACAAACAGATTAAGGGCTTGTGCTAATTTGCATGACTATTGTTTTACTACTAGTGGCTGGCTGCCCCATTTTTTCTCCGATCCTCAGATAAATTTTATTGGGGAACACAGATAAAATATCACCACATTTCCCCTTTTTGTCTAAATAAAAAAATAAAAAATAAAAAAAAATTACAATATAAGATAAACTATATATATACAATATATACAAGCAATTAATACATCAACAATGTCTAGTTCATTTGTATTTGACANGTTTAGAGAGAATATTTTATTATCTATCCTATATTGGTGAGTTCTAAATGTACCTAACTCATTTTTTATCCTAACTTATATTACTAACAGAAAATTATCTTATGATACCTTTTTTACTTATAGGTCTTTTAAACTTACGTATTTAGCACCTCTTGGTGAGTTTTTGTTTTGAAATTTCGTAAGAAAAACTATAACTATCTAATCTTTAACTCCTTTAGAAACCCGAGAAGGAAATAATATTGCCTAGTAAAACAGGAAGTGCAAACAAGTGACTTCCAAAAAAATGTGAGTTGAAACAAACAGCCAGCTGTCTGGACAGTCACCCGAGGTTTTTCTGTAATGTTGGGGCATCATCTTTAGCCCATAGGCTTAGCATATCTGACAGACTCATTTGTGAAGCAGGATGTATTCAAGGTCTACAGCTCGATCCCACATTTGGTGCGAATATTCCATGGACCAGATAAACTTGAATTTCTCCAGTGTCTGGAAATTGTTGGTGGTTTTGGAATTTAGCTTTTCATTTTTCTCGGCTTGTGGGTGGTTTTATCTTCTTTATTAAATGTCAGTCTATCATTGAGAGACCAGACTCCATCAGTCTAGTTATTCCTCCAAGAATAACTGTTCCAGCTGATGTTCCATTGTACACCAGAAGCCATCGGCCCACTGCCTGTGCAACTGCCGAAGGAAAAGGCACTGTACCTTTTTTGGATTGTAAAGCCACTTTAGCGATGGTGCCATATTGTCTTGGCCTTAAAGGATGCCTGTTGCCAAAGCTGCAACCACACTCGTCTTAGCAAGGATNGATAGTTCTTTATTTTGTGTCCTGTTTGTTTTTTATGAACAGCATACTGTCAGCAGTCAATGCTAGGGCACTTCCATGTCCAGTGGCTAACTGCCACATGAAAGTTAACTCCATATGTAGTCTCTTTAATGTTCATATCTTTTTTGAAACAGATTGGTGCTGCCAGAAGCCGACATGTCTCATAGTCATAAAAAGGAAAAAATCTAAGTTATTAAAACATCTTAAATGCCATATTCTGCAGGTCTCTGAAGGGTTTGAAGAACCTGTCTATCTAAAATATATCTCTGCTTAACCTTGAGAACACCTAATATGACTACAAGTTCAATTGTAATGACTAACCACTAACTTTCATTTTTTTATATCCTAATAGTTGATAATAACTTTGAAGAATTCGCAAATTGTATAACATTGTTAAATGAACTGTATAGATACAATACCTTGAACAAGATTAGAAATATACATACAATATTTTCTAACAAAATCAATCTCAAATTTGTATCAATATATATTTGTATACAAAATCCAATGTAATGTAAAATGTTTAAAACTAGTAATTGTTTTTTAAAAATAGATTTAATAATCTACATTTTTATCTATATTATATCTATATTTTATTTATTTATTTATTTTTTAAACAAGAACCCTAAATCTAATTTTTTTTGTTTAGCTGTATTTTTTGACCATTAACAATAGCAACTTGTAACCAACCATCCTAAACAATAAAAATTATCTCAAACCCAAAACCCATTGAAAAACCAAAACCACTCACCTCACCTCTTGGGAAAGTGGGCAAAGACATCTTTAGGGGATGTTGAAAAGAAAAATTTTTGTTAATTGTCAAGTCTGTAGTGGTAGTTGTATCATTTGTTATCTAGTCTCTGCATAACACCAAGGTGTAGGGCTTATCTTAAATCCTTAACAGTCCGTGAGGCTGGATCATGTCAGCTAGCCATCTCGAGATTGTCCTGAGCAGTTTGTAGTGTAAAGCTGATCTTTGGGTGATGTTTGTCAGCTTAGTTTTTATTATTATCATCTTTGTAGAATCATTGTTGTGGGGCCCCATCTTTCATTTGGAGACTTTGAATTTGTTGTCAGGCCTGGTCATAATTTTCTGTAAAAAACTGATAGAGACTCAAACAAAAAAATGCATGCATAGGCAGCTAAATGAAGCTCTTTTTTTTAATTAATTAGTATTTTATATGACCACTAATATCATGACAAAAGTTTAAAATGTATATATATATATAAGTCTTATAAATTTTGATACAAAATTCATACCTTGTGAAGAGTTTAAAAAATCGAAATACAACCAAGGAATTGAGATTAGTGGCAATAGAATAGTCCCTAAAATTTTTTGTTTGTTTGTATATTTTGTCCCATATCAGATGGCTCTTCTGACATGATACAGAGATTTTGTATTTTTCTTTAAACAAACATGCTTGGGTTTAGAGAAGGAGAGAGCCGTTGTTCTCCAACTCCAAAGCCAGCTTTAAATTTTAATTGAACTAGGACTACATGAAGAACATTTGTGTTAAGTGTCTATAGAGAAGAGCAGAAACAGACATTTAGGAAGACTTATGAAATTTCATATGTGATATACCAATAGGCCATTTTACTCCTTTTTGGGGGGCATTTATTCTGGATGATTTGTCCTTTTTTCTTTAAATGTCTCATTTGTCCAGTGTTCTTCAGATTTCTTAGCCTCCATTCTCCTGAAAGACAAAAAAAAAACCACTTCCCCAATCCTAACTTTGGGGAGGTTTCCTTTTGGCAAGTTATATCTGATTAAATAAAAAGCATTAAAATTAAAACAGGAAAATTCCCAAGAAAACACAGCTTCTCTACTTTTTAAAACTGGCAGATAGAGGTACTTGAGAATTACAATTAAACAATCTAGTCACATCAGCAATGAACCATTTTTCATTCTATCTTTTAGAATTTCTCTTATTGGATGTTTTTGTTTAGAGTGTATCTAATCTCCCGCCATCGTATAAACCTATACTATATAACAAAGAAATTATGTCATGATTTACTGAACATTATCAAGATTTCCACTTCAATGTGTTTCATGGTGATATAATTTTCATAAAAATGAAAATAGCTTGTCTTCAATATAACTGAAGCTGTTGCTGAAGTAGCAATATGTACAGGTTACATTGTGCTTCTATTCATACTTGAGGATAATATCTTCAGTAATTTGCACATGCCATCCAGTTAACATCACAAACAAAATAGTGGAAGAATTCAAGCACAGTAACAGAAGTAAAATGTTTTGATTGATTGGTACATTATAACTTTTAATACATACTGTGGACCCAGAATGTTATAATAATTGGCCTGTCAAGTCAATTGTTACTGTTCATTAAAAATGAATATATGGGGGCAATTAATCTCACGACTTTAGCTTCATTAGGAAATTCTATTTTTGTAGTTAGTAGCAGTTCAATGTCTCAGTCTAAAGAATGTATAATTTCCTAATTGAAGGTTTCCCCTTCATTATTTTGATTTTGTCCTCAAGCAGAAAAATGTAAGCTTATGTAAGAAGTATATAAAAATTCTGAATTATTTCTAATTTCTCTTTGGAAATTCATTACATATACAAGAGTGTTTTTCTTGGTCTGTTTCTTCTACAAGGCTGTAGACTCAGAATGTCATATGTCTTGAAAAGAAATCATGTTTCTGAAAATGCTGATAGTCACAAAAGTAGTCTGGACTCAAAGCTTTTCTATATAACTTCCAAAAATATTGAAAAATATGAAACCTGAGTTGATATTTTTGTTACATAGACAGGTCAGATCAGTGGTAAGTGTTGTAGTTTCAATGTAATTGTACTCCAAAGGCTTATAAGAAGTGAGGTGTGCCTCACTATTAGAAGGTATTCCTGTTCTCTGAAGGATGTAGGACTCTCAGCTCCTCCAGCACCATATCTGCCTGCATACTACCATGCTCCCTGCCTTAATGATAATGGCCTGAACCTCTGAAACTGTGAGTCCCCTCAATTAAGTATTTTCTTTATAAGAGTTGCCATGGTCATGGTGTCTCTTCACAGCAATAAAACCCCCAACTAAGACACTGTGATAGGCCTGACCATGACTTTGTTTGAAGGAATATAGACCTTAGGACTGTGGATTAGAGAAGAATTGAATGCTGTAAGTGCTACTTAATGGATCATACTTGTAGAAGCATGGAAGACAGTGATGTTAAGAGTTATTTAAACTGTTGGGGTCTGGCTCAAAGGGTTTCAGAGGAAAAGAATTTTAGTATGTGGCCTAGAAGTCATTTTTGCAATATTTTGGTGAAAATGTGGCTGTTTTTTCCTCTTGTCTGAAAAGTTTGCCTGAGGCTGAAATGAAGAGTTTTGGATTACATCCCTTGGCAGAGAAAATTATGAAAAAACTGGGTATAGACTCTGTTGAGTGGTTACTAGTGTTAACTCTACTGAAGATATATAATGAAAAGGAGCAGGCTGAACAAGGAAAAATATTTGAGGAGAAAACGAGCACCAAAAAGTGGAATAGAGCTAAATTCTGTGTTCAAATAAATAAATGGATTAAGAAATGGAATAAAGGGAGTGGTGACCTCAGGGCAAGACCCACCCAGCTAAGTTTCCATCTTATGGAAAGAAATTAAAGAAAGTTTATGGCCAGATGTGTTGGTACACACCTTTAATCCCAGCACTGGGAAAGTAAAAGCTGGAGGATGTCTGAGTTTGAGGCCAGCCTAGTCTATAAAAAGAGTTTAAGGATAGGCAAACTTAGACTGTAAAGGTAACCATCAAAATTAGAAAATTGGTGAAGATGTAATTGAACAAAGGGACCATGTTTCAGCCCCAGCTAGCAACAGAACTTGGCAGCTTCAGTCATGAGGTTCTGGCTTTAGAGTTAAGAATAGAAGAAACAGTTTATGAAATTTGTCTCTGCACCTAAAGAAAACTGCTGAGGCTAGGCATGTGTGAGAGGTGTCCATGAATGGAGGCCTAGAGAGGCCATTTTGTGAAGTTGTGAAGATGAAGCCTGGATTGCCTTAGAGATTCCATGATGTTAAAATTGCTAGTCATGGCATACTTGATGAGGCAAGCGGCTAATAGGAAGTAGTATCAGCCCAAGAGACAGAAGTGTGTTGCAGTCAATAAAGGTGAATGGAGTTGGAGAGCTAATGAACATTTTTGACATCAGATATGGAAGTGCATAGTTGAGCGTTTCCCAGCTAGTTTTCAGTCTTGCTTTGGTCCAGTAATTCCTCACTGTGCCCCCTTCCCTGCAATTTGGAATGGTAATGTATATCCTGTGCCATTATATGTTGGAAGCATGTGATCTGCTTTTTTATTTTTATTTTTTAGGGAATTACATTTAAGAGATGATTGCATGAATCTCAGAAGAGACTTTGAACTTTGGACTTTAAAACATTGTTGAGACTTTGATAGACTATGGGGACTTTTGAAGCTGTACTAAATGCANTTTGCATTATAATATTGTTACAAGCTTTTGGAGGCCAAGGAGTAGAGTGTGGTAATTTGAATGTAATTGTCCCCCTAAAGCTCATAGGGAATGCCACTATTAGGAGGTGTGGCTTTGTTTGAGTAGGTATAGCCATGTTGGAGGAAGTATGTCACTGTGAGGATGGGCTTTGAGGTCTCATATATGCCCAAGTAACACTCAGTGCCTCAGCCCATTTCCTGTTGCCTACTGATCAAGATGTAGTCAACATCATGTCTGCCTGCAAACCACCATGCTCCCTGCCATGATGATAATGGACTGAACCTCTAAAATTGTAAGCTGGCATTTCTATGAAATGTTTTCCTTTATAAGAGTTGTCATGTTCATGGTGTTTCTTCACAGCAATAGAAACCCTAACTAAGACAATAAGAAAAACTTCTCTGGTGGTTTACCTTCCCAACTTGCACTGTAGATTGCCCAGCTAACCTATAATGGAAACTGAAAGCCAGCAAGTGAAAGTAGAATCCAAATCATGGCAGAAGTGTTAGTTTTATTTTCTACCTATCATTGAGATAAACACAAAATATAGTAACATTTAAAAGTCAAGTCCTGCTTATTTTTTCACTGACAAATATTTTCATGAATTGGAAATTAAAAGATAAAAAGAAGTCTGTGAGCCTTAATCTAGCAACACAAGAATATAACTGAAAGGTGGAACATTTATCAATCCCTTCACCTTTATTCAGCTTTAAAATATAAAATCCTATTGAGGAAATGTCATGGTTTCCTTGAGAATTAGATATGTGAAGCAACACCAAAGAAAATGTNCATAGACCTAACAGGCATAACTGGAGTCAGGTTCCTCNCTTCTTCATAGTTTGACAGCAGAGGAATAACAAAATCTGAACTGCATGCATATGCACTATTGTTTGAAGGTTGTATTCCCAAACTCAGAGACATTTAATCCCCAAAGCCTTACTTAATGACATTTATAGAGAATTTAATCTGACAATAGTAATCTGAGGTAAGGCTCTATGTAAATGACTAGATTATAATAGGTCCTTTAGGCAGACATTTCTAACACGTTATCTAGATTGGTTCATAAGGAAAGTGAAGAAAGGACACAAACATGGAAAGACTCACATGTTCCTGACATGATGACATGCAGCAACAAGGACTTCATACCAGAGTCTCTAGAATACTGTTCTAATTTCCAGTGTGCTAATCTGTGAGATAAATAAAGCTCTTTTTGCTATAGCATAAGCTGTTATGTATTTTGTTATAGTCATAAAGAATATGATTTAGTTTGTGTGGACTACCATAAAAATAGTTTGTTTTCAAACATTTCTGGAGTTCACATATCCAAGAACAAGATGACAGCAGNTTTTACTTCTTATGATGTTGGTGAAAGCTTCTGTCCCACCAGCAGCTACCAAATAAACACACTGACATATTAATTACAAATTGTTGGCCAATAGCTCAGGCTTGTTACTATCTAACTCTTACATTTAAATTAACCCATATTTCTTGTCTTTGCCTTGCCACGTGGTTTGATACTTTTTCTCAGTACAGCTTGTCCATCTTGCTTTTCTCTGCATCTTCTGGCAATTCCCCAGACTCTGCCNTTCTTCTTCCCATAATTCTCCTAGTCTGGTTCTCCTGCCCAATCTCTTCCTGCCCAGCTATAGGCTAGTCAGTTCTTTATTAAGCAATGAGAGTAATACATATTCACAGTGTACAGAAGGATTATTCCATAGCATTATGATATCTCTACATTTGACTGATATGTAGGTCACTTTTTTCTTTATGTACTATTACACAGTCTTCTGTCAAAGAGTATATGCTTATATCTGTGTATATAAGTCCACCTTCTCATGTTATATAAAGGATTTGGATTTGATTTGATAAAGTTGTGTCATTTTATCTAAATTCCTTTTTTAAATGCCCCAAATATAAGAATTTATGTATAAAAATAGTGGGTTAGGGCTTCAACAAAGATATTTCAAGGGAGCAAAATATAGTCCATGATAAAATATCTACAAAGGTGAAATGATAGCACACCAATTTTCAAAGAATGACTGAGAATCCAACAAACAAATCAGTAAATATAAACTGCAATGTATCTTTCATAGGGTAGACAATGAATAAAACTTTTTTCCTATAATTACCCTTATAAATGTATCATCTAATGATTGAATCCTTGATTGAACTTTGTGTGTTAGTGAAAATATGGCCTAAGGCACAGATCAGAACATTTAGGAGTGATATTATAGATATTTCAATGTGAACATACACTACAGATACTATGAATTAATAAAATCAATACATACAAACACACACACAAATCAAATATATTGTATCAGTTGGTTTTAAAGAGATCATTTGTATTTTTTCTCACTGGTCTAAATCTGATTACATTTTGTATCTGTAGTCCAGTACAAAAGTACAAACTTGGGTAATGACAGTGTTCTGTGTGCTGTACAGAGTGGTTGATGCTATGTGTTTATTGAGTTCTTATAATACAAATATGGTAGTGAAGTGAGGAACAAAACTTTTTCTGAGACATGCTCTCACTTTGAGTCCATATAACTCTGGCTGACCTGGAATTTTCTATGTAAACCAGATTGCACTCAAATCCAGAGACCACTTGGCTCTACATCACAAGAACCTGGATTAATGGTATAAACTACCATGGCAATTGAAGAACAAACTTTTAAGTTTAATTTAATCCTATCATAAATAGCCATATATGGTTATTAACTACCATATTAAAATGTGTGGCTCCACACCGTGTTCCTCCAGGTTAATTTGTATATGAAACAAACTGCATTTCATACAGATTCCACTATTTTTCCACGATTGGGCTTCATTTAGAAATAAAGATTATTACTTTATCCAAGCAAATATCTTATATTGATAGATTTTTTTAAAACATAACTGAGAATTAGCTGGCTGTGCAGACACCCAATTGCTGAATCTAGGCCCTGGTGTATGTCAAGTGAAGCAACATACAAGCATATGGAAGTAATCTGTAACAGCTAACTTAACAAATTTGAGCTCTGAACCTATGGAGGGTGGTACCACAGGGAAGTAAGAGATGCCCAACTTGCTTCTCTCAAAATTTGTGGAGTTTCTGGTACTGTTCCACATGAAAACAGATCCACATATTTTTTTTAAAAAATGGCAGTTAAGGTTGCATAATTCCTTAGTTCATACATGCAGAGGTAAATACTAGAGTCTTCTTATTTGCAGCATTCAGGTCTGCTTTGTAATTTGTGGCTCTTGAAAACAGTTGAAAATCTAACTATGCATGAAGCTGACAAATTTTTTTAAATCTAATTTGAACAAATTTGTTTGTCCTTTATCCTTATATAAACCATGATTTGGTAAACTTTTCTACTGAACCATGTAACACGAATCTTAAAAGGTCTTATAATAAAAAACCCAGAGCCAGATAGTGGGGTGAAAGCTGAAAGATCAGAACAGCCAGCCACTAGCTTAACCTCTGTGAAATCCTCAGCCTCAAGAAAGANTTCCTGTTTCCTCATGCTTTATATACCTTTCTGTGTCCTACTACATTACTTCCTGGGATTAAAGGCATGTGTCACCACTGCCTGGTTCTGTTTCTCTCATGTAGCCCAGTGTGGCCTTGAANTCACAAAGATACAGACCGATCTCTGCCTACCAAGTGATAGGATTAAGAGTGTGTGCCACCACTGCCTGACCTCTATGTCTAATTTAGTGGCTAGCTCTGTCCTCTGATCTCCAGGGAAATGTGTACCTTTGTTGGGGTACACAATATATCAGGCCCACATAACCACAGACCCAGGTTATATTTTATACTTTTTGGGTCAAGAGCCAAAACTGGAGTTAGATGAGAGGCATAACTGTGATCATCATTTGGGGGCAAAACAGAATCAGAGAACAGGATATATATTATCCACAGTTCATTGACTCAGAAGTAGGATTATGATAACGTACATGAGCTAAACTGTCAGCTTTAAGTTTCAATATTTAAGTGGTGATCAATCTCTGATTTTGCACATGCAATTTAGGATGAATCTGATAGATTTTAACCATCCTTCTTAAGTTTATGTTGATAAAGAATAGTTGATGAAATTTGTCCATATGAGCGGTTTAACTACTATAAGGTACATTTAATTTTTTTCTGATCAAAGTCTATAGAAAATGAGATATCAGTTAAAATAATTTAAGTGAATGAAAATTAAAATTTTTATCTTAGATTCATATTTAACAAATAATCACATTTATATAATCTGGAAAGTTTAATGATACTGAGATGTATGGNCATCTTGATTGCTATTAATTGTTACACATTCAAAGCAAATATTTTTACTTTTGTNAAGTTACTACAGGAATATTCAGTTAGAAGTCACAAATAACTCTATAAGATCATTAAAATCTTATGTCACAGTGCTATAACCCCTCACCTTGCATGAAGCATGGACACTCATGTTTCTAATTCTTTACTCTCTGAAATAAAAAGGTGGTTTTACTAATAATATGAATAAGAGCTATTTCCCCCTCCATTTCAGAGACATCTGTTGTTTTACGTCTGGCACAGTGGCTGCATTTGAATCTACTGCTGTTTGAGCCCATAATTGCAGTTCCGCAGGTACTGGTTACTGGCCTGCTTCTCTGGCAGCAGCCAATGGGACATTTAGGTCCCGCCAGATCCACTTCCTGCCCATTCTATTTATCAATAAGACTTGGGAGTCAGAGTCAGAGGCTGAGGTGAAAACTTACTAGCTCAGAGACATTGAGGAGCAATGACATGACTTTCACTCTTCTGTGTCTCCAAAAGAGAGTTTCCTTCCACTCTGCCAAACAAAGAACTGTCACACTCAAAGTCCCTCCCTACTACTTCCTGTGTGTCCCTCTATCTNTCTTCCAGATGCCCTCTGACTCTCTNTGATCACCTTCTGTCAATTAGCTGCTANCTCTANCTCCTGACCTACGGCTGATTTCATTTAATTANCATATATGCAAACTCAGGGGTCAGAGTGTTATCATATATCCTGTAATGGATGTCTGTACTTTTCATGCCAGAAGTGGTTCCTGCTTCTTCTATTGTCTTCTAATGTCTCTTCTATTATGATCCATTTACCTATAACCAGCAACATATTTAAATATACCCTGATGCGGTCCTTAACATGGGTGTGAATATTTAACACNCGATGAGATAAAATTCGTACCATGCTTTTTTTTCCACAAGTTATCTTAGATTTTTAGAAAAACTTTTAAAAGTTACTGCTGTAAATTTTTGAAATGATGATAAAATTGCATATTTTTAATGGTTGTTTTATTTATCAAAAGTATTGTTGTTGCTGAGTCTTCAATTCTCCAAATCCAGTAGTGCTTGCCATTTAATAGGATCATCTGTTAAGTTCTTAGAGAAAGAGAAGCAATAGATACTAAACATATTCTGATGGATTTCTCCTGTTCTGTAAGGAATTTTGTGTATGTATGTAAGCGATTCATTTATCATGTTTTCTAAATGCATTTAAGAACAGTGTTAAATCTGTCTCTTATACACATCTAGATGTGTATAAGAGACAGATCCAGTAGTGCTTGCCATTTAATAGGATCATCTGTTAAGTTCTTAGAGAAAGAGAAGCAATAGATACTAAACATATTCTGATGGATTTCTCCTGTTCTGTAAGGAATTTTGTGTATGTATGTAAGCGATTCATTTATCATGTTTTCTAAATGCATTTAAGAACAGTGTTAAATAATGTATTAGTTAAATGTTACTTGGATATACAACTACTATGATGGGATTCCATTATCATATCTTGCAGTTTGATAGATTGGATTCCCATGAAGACATTCATATCAACGTCTAAAAAAATTGACATCTTTATATCCACTTGATACATCTCACCATATTCTGATCAGAAAACCNTTTCCTAAAAGCAAGAGTACATCTTTATCTACCTAATGGCTTTAATTGCACACACTTTTCCAGAGACACCTATTTATTTTTACATGAAACATAAGGGTTTTCTGCTATTATAATACAGTCATAGTGTTTTAGTTTCTTTGCTTGCTTATCCTAGGAAAACCCTGTAAGATTATACTAAATTTTGTATAGTTGCTGAATTACACATGTTATATACTCCCTGTTGTCTGTGTAGTAGATTGTATTCTAGAATCTCTGGTATAGCAACTTATAACTGCATTGCTGAGATAAAATTTATTTGGTCATAATCAACATATAGAATAACTAGCTTTGATCTGAAATGTTCATTTAATTTAGATATTAAAATTATAGTCATAAACTGAAATTATAATTCTCTAGTTGTCTATAATTTCCTTCTATTTTTTAAACTTTACTAATCTGAGCATTTGTGTCACTTAGGCCTTATTAATATTAGGTGATAAATGTGTGAATTGATTGCATTTATATGCATCAGCATATAGTTAATTATAATTGTCAAAAAATTACAAAAATAAAAATATAGACATGTACAGCATAAAGAATTATACATACAGCTAGTGAGTCTATGACCTTTCTTGTCTGGTAATTTATTTTCCAAAGTACCTTTCCAGTCTAGTAACTCAGATGTGCATTCCAAGAGTTTAAAACACCATATTTAAGCCAGATGAGGTGGTCCACATCTNTAATCCCATTGCTTGGGATGCAGAGGCAGGCAGATTTTTATGAGTTCAAGGCCAGCCTGCTCTACAAACNGAATTCCCGGACAACCAGGGCTGTTACACAGAGAAACTCTGTCTCAAAAACAAACAAACAAATAAACAAAAAATATAAANCACCACATTTTCCTTTAATCAATAGCAAATGGTCAAGGAAATGATCTTAGAATTCAAAGCCTATAAGTTTTAAAGGATTTTAAAATACTTGATATGTTATCATATGCATATCTATGTATATTTCTAATTCCTCTTCATCACCCATCTCCATATAATATACTTCTCCCATCATGAAGCAGAATTAATGATATGTTGTGTAATAGTTTAACTCAAAGGTAACCTTGGCACATAAAGGTGTCCCTAGACACCACAAAGCCACAGCTTGCAACAGAGCTCACATGGGAGGTTTAGTGAGGAGTGCAGTGGTGGCCTCTGAGCAAGAGGAAAAGGAAAAGGNAGGGCCAAGAAAGGCTCACTGTTTATAAGGTGATAGAGTACATATGTTTAGGGAGAGTGCTCTACTCAGTGGGTGCAGGAGTCACGGTGTCACATGTTGGCTGCTACTGCTGATGTGTCCTACTGAGTCCCTGAGGTCAGGCCTGGGTAAATGACTGAATGCCAACATGTTCTCAAAAAAAGATGGAATAAGAATGGGCCAAAAAATATATCTAACAAAAGTGGAAAAAGCATTGTACATAATCCTGAGAAGGGGGGGGTTGAAATGGCTTTGTGTTTGGTCTCTGGTTCTTAGTCATCCAAACTGTTAGATATGGGTTCCATCTCATAGAGTGGGCCTTAAGTTGAATCAGATATTGGTTGGTTAACCCATAAGATTTGTACTACCATTTCCCTAGCATATTTTGCAGTCTATGGTAAAACCAAATCTACTAGTATAAATAAACAAGTAAATAAATAATANAATGACTGACTTCTAATGATATTTGGCTATACTCCTAGATCAATGCCTAATTCAGCCATCATNANAGAACCTTCCTTTTGCTGATTTGACTTGTCCAAATTCAGTGTGATGGTTTCTATTTTGACTCTGTTTTATTTTCTTAGGAAAGTTTCTAAAAATATAAAATAAAATATTTCTGAAAAAAAGAATTAGCTTTATATTTATTATAAATCACGTAAAATAGGGAAATATCAGGACCTGGTGTCATGGCAGGAGAGTATATGGGATGAACTGACCAGATACTAACTCACCTGAACATAGATGACTATCTCCCACAAATATCATGTATTATAAGTCTAGAAATCACTAGAGATTAAAGAAGCAATCTTAGCACAATTGTGGATACCTATAGCCCAGACATGAGGGGCAACACTACAAAATTTAAGANTCAATGGGACCTGGGACTAAATAGAACACAGCATTTTGTTCTCAGAGTTTCAAAGCATCTGTTATTAATGGCTAGTTAGCGAAAGGATAAATTCCAGACAACCTGTGGCCGAAATCCTGTTATAGTTACTAAACATATGGATGTGAACAAACATAAAAACAGATAATTCCTACTGGAGGAATGGCCTAAGAATTTATAGTTGTTTGAAATGCAGCATTCAACCCATAGCAGAGTACTTGTATATTCTTGGTAACTTTTGGGTTAACAGATGCTATCATTGTTTCTGATTTTGTGAATCCTGCTTGACCTCAGAAATGGAGTGATGTTGAGTCTTCAGAAAAGATCAGTAGACCTGAGTGTGAAGAACTTGGTGTGGTGGTAAGGGGCCCACAATTAATATTTCAGTAGCTATGCTTCTAGAAAAAGATTTGTTCAATGCAAAAACATTTGAAAGGATATATGAGACCTCAGTAGCTCTAGTCCTAATTCTTGAGGTATCTTTTTGTGTATATAAATGTACATACATGTTCAGATGTTTTCTACAGCAGATCAAATTTGATACAGAATACAGCAACAAATGCTTCCATATTGCACTTTCAGACTTTCTACTTTGTGACTTCACATTATTTGTGCCTGTACATACATTTTAATGTTTGTTTGACAAGGACTATAATGTGTTGTTANGTCAATGCTTTCTTAAAAATCATTCCTCTTGCTTACTAATTCATTGTTGTTGAAATAAAAGAGTAATAGGCTAATCTAATAGTTCATAAAAGTTGCCAGATTTTAAATTGTTATTCTTCTTACTTTGGCTATAGAATCATTAAGCAGGGATTGAATTAAGCTATAATGACAGTATATTGTAGCAATTAAAANCTGATTGGAAAAAAATCTTTGTAGATTCAGTGCCCCCTTGGTTCAAAAAGGANTCTAAGATTATTTTGTTTNTAGTCTCTGGATCTCGTGTTCTTCAGCATTCTACAAACATTTTTGATAATAGAAAGTAAAATAATATGAAATAGGCACTTAGAGAACCCAGCTCCGAGAAACACCACAGAGTAATATCATGACTATAATCTCATACCAGTTGCTTTGTAATATACATTTGATGTTTCAAAATTTCACTTTGATCAAACTTCTAGGAAAGAAGTGAAGGACCTATTCCTCCTACAGTACACTTGCGTATTATGTTGATAATTCTTAAAAAAAGATAAAGCAAAAATACTACATCATAAATAGAATAGCATGTTTCTTAAAATGTCTTATCACTGTGTAATAAAATAATTATAAGTAGTGATTAAACACAGAAGTTTAAATAAAAATTTTGTTAATGATTGATTCAGGTGTTATGTGTTTTAATTTGAAAANATTGGAAGGTGTTAGCCAGTATATACTTGTCCATGCCATTGTTGTCCATTTACCTAAGCTCATCTCCTGGTATAATCAAAGATGAATTGATAATCATTGGAATGAGCTGATTCTGAGGATCTAAAGACAAAACATTGTAGTAGTTTTGTTTAAAATTTTCTGTGGTTTTTTCTTCTTTTCATATACTTGGCTTATATTTACTCTATTTATTTTAATCACATTTGGCATTTTTTCTTTGTGTTTGAACACTGATGCTCTTTGATGATATAGGATTGAAATAAATGCATAACCAGTTCTCCAAAACATTTAAGCAGATATTAAATCTTTTGCTTTGTAGTTTACAGCAGGTGCTGTGTGGAAAGACAATACCAAATTACCTGTTTCACCACAGATAGAAAACTGAAGCGAGTGGCAATGTGGAAGGAAATCCCAATGTCTACAAGTGTGAGCACATCTCTTATTTATAACAATACATCTATATTGTACAAAGTCTACAAATTTTTATGACTTAATTGCCTTTTTCTCTTTGCATTTATAACACCAGTCTACTCCCTCTCTTTCAACTTGTGTCCCAGAGAAAGGAAATAGAAATATAGCACATTATTCAATAGGATTTCATTGTGCACTGAGGGGGAAAAAGCAGGCACATATAAATGGAAATACATTTGAAAGCCTTCCCCACTGAAACCTGAAGGGAAGCAAAACACTTCATTAGGGTTTGCAACGTCGATAGCAAACTACTTCCCATGAAGTGCTACATTTGCGAATAAGGCACAAAATTGCCTGTCAAGGAGATGTAAGACCATCACAGAGCCCAATCTGTTCTATACAGAGTACCCTGTGGTAACAGTGAACCTCTGCAACTCTAAGATTTAGATTTCACAAACTGTTGAAAGAGATTTCACCACTAAATCTTCATTAGGCACTGGAATAAAGCTTCATGATAATGATANTGTAGGAAGTGCTCAGCTGNTGTCAGGAAGCCAGTACGAATTTTCCTGATATGTTCTCAAGATTACTTGCAAAGGAGAATTCATACGCCCTTAATTTCTAATGACAATGGTGACATGACTTAATCTTATAATGACTGTAATTATATATCATGTGCCAGTTGTATGGTTAGAAATAGTCTCGAGGTTGCTTTCCTGTATTCAGGGTCACACACAAATAAAATAAATTCTCTGATCTCCCACTCACAGNGACTTTCATTATTGAAAATTATTAGCTAGTAACAAATATGTTTGTTGCTGAGGAACTGACACTGCGCTTGTTANCACTTTTTGTTGTTTTTGTTTTTTGAGACAGGGTTTCTCTTTGTAACATTCCTGGNTGTCCTGGAACTCACTTTGTAGACCAGGCTGGCCTTGAACTCACTGAGATCCACCTTCCTCTGCCTCCCAAGTGCTGAGATTAAAGACATGTGCCACCCCTGCCCGGCTTTGTTACCACTTCTTAAACTGTATGTTCTGATACAGTACTTATATCTGTTTACTATCCCATTATCCTAGACCACTACCTTCTCCCTTGTTTCAATGTTTTCTTATATGTAAGAATAAAAATCTTCAATAATAAACCTATTCTTCATTGTATTGATAAATACCACTTACAACTTAATATTCCTGGTATATGAAATGCCCTTTAGAATTCTTCAGTGATTTAGCTGAAATGAAGATTTTCTTCATATTCCTTACTTTCTCCCTTGCCCATTAAGAGAAATACNTGAATTGACATGTGGAATTTTAGCCTGAGCTTTTAAGAAAAAGTGATGTAATTTCAATTCTTACAGGTGACATGACACTTGCTCTGGTATCATCTTCTTCCTGACTGAAATGTTTTGATCCCCACGTTGTTAAATCATGAGCTCCTATAAGATAAAGCTACTTGGTTGTTCTTCATACCAAAGTGTAACAGTGGCTGTGGTCCAGCTGTCTTCAATTTTATGTGTGCAAGCAAAATATGCAGCANAGTTCATGTCAGCATGTCATTATATTTATGAAAACAGATGAATTTAAAGAGATTCAAATTAAGATAGTTTATAACAAATATTTATTTGTAGATATCATTTTACCACAAGACTTGTAGTTTTTAAATATTCCCATAGATGAGAACCACTTTTGTCACTTGCTAAAGAGATGGCTCAGAATCAGGTACATGACAGAGAGATTTTGGACTTTCTAGATTTAGACATAACCAATGTGATTCTTATCACAGAACAAAGGAGAAATTGTTGAATTCTGCTTAAAGAGAACACTTTAAATGTTACATGAGAAGAATCAGAAGTTAAAGTATACAGGAAATAACAAGACATAAAACTCA